>BGZK01001262.1:0-179903 GCA_005406025.1 Eumeta japonica
TAATGCCAACATAAAAACATTGTTGTCCTGATAAAAAAAGTTTATAAACGACGGTAACGTTTAGACTTCGATGTGATGAATTTTAGTATTAAACCCAAGGGTTAACCTTGAGAAGTGTTCTGCTTGTTCTTTTTCTTCTTGTATTACTTTACTGACAGTAAATTCATATTATTTCATATAATAGTCTACTAAATCACATATTAAATAATAAAAATAAAATTGTTTTAAAACAGTTGCTCTATTACCTAGGAAGTCACGTTAAGCTGTCGCAAGGTTCCGTATTTTGTCAAATATTAGTAATTATCGTAATCATCAGCGCCCTGGGCTGGGTAAACAAGGAGAGCTAAGGGCCAAGCTACTCAAGCAGACATGAAACGATAATGGGAACATCACCTCTACAACAGTATGACAACAGACACTTATGTAGTGTATGGCGACTGTTGAAGACAACCTGTGATTTTTCTGTAAATATATCTAGTAAGTTATAATAACAAAACTCATCTAAGTTTGGTTTAAGTCTCTTAAGCAAATAATACAAAATAATGTATGAGGTTTCACTGTCACAATCACATTATTGTCAATAACTTGAACATCGCAGCCTTGACTATTTTCCGGGTTGCAAATTGAATTTTTTGTTACAAACAAAAACATGTTTTTAAAGTTTGAAAATTAATGCGCGGCTCGTTACATCAACTACAACAACAAAGACAATGTTATTTTTTATGGTCCGAAAGTGACGTGTTTATCGATGTCTCGTATACGTTGTAGGTAACAGTGTTATTGTAATGCGATGACGAAATAAATCTATACTACGATATGTACGACCAGAGGGCGAGGAAGGACTCTCCGGGAAAGCTAATGCAGACCAAGTTGTGAGAGGTGTGGAGAGATCGCTCCGAGGTGATAGTAGACGGACTCTGTTTGCCCTTCCAGTAAATAGAAATGGGGTTTGGTGATGTCTTTTATAAATTTTATGCAAACATGCAAATGTTATTTTCATATAAAAGATGAACAGTTATACCCAAAGTGACAGTATTTACATAACAAAAATGAGCCAAGTTAACGTTAATTCTCGTGTTTCATCTTTTCGGAAAGACTTCAGGCAAGCAATTTTATGCCATAACTCTTCTATATTCCACTTTTAAGCGGGAAACAATGAACTTGTTTCCCGGTTAAAAGCTAATGGAAAAGTTTATACACATCTGATCTGTTCTAAGCTCTAGCTGCTAAATTATTTAATTAAATTTATAACCTAAAATTAAAAAATTAAAAGCGTTGCGTGCGTCCATAGCTACTGAAATGTTTGAGGGTCGACTCTTTAAAAGATTTTTTAGAGTAAATTAACGTATTTTCCTGTAAATAAAACATTTGGTATTTTGTCTTAAGTTTTTTTGAAATTCAAAACTCAACTCCAGAAACTTAAGCTGTGCCACAAAAAATGTAATTCAACAATTTTAATATGTATTAAATACACAATTTCAAATCACCGTGGTTAACTTTTAGTGTTCTACACGCAAAGATGCAGTCGCATGCAACATGCGTATTTTCCTCGAGGTAAAATTGAATTCGCTGTTAAGCACAAGGGCGCACAATGCCCTCAGCAGAAAGTTGTAAGAATTCCATTTGTTAAGGATGAAGAAGGTAAGCTGCACGAGGTGAACAAGCGATTGAAAAGATTTTTTAACCGACTTAATACCAGTTTTTACCCACACAGAAGAAAATATTAATTGCACGAAATTAACAACATAATGAATTTTAGAATTAGATACGAATTAAATTTTACCAAAAATGTAGCTAAGCTTGTGATATAAACCACTTACTTTGTCTTTGGACTTGCTTCCAGATTTGTCAAATGATTACCAGGTTCTGTATCTCGTGCTGAAATGAAGGTGAGGTACGGTTTGAGAAAAAAATATAAAAACGCTGTTGACTTAATGTTGATTAGAATTAGTATTATTATAATTCTTCGAGTGTTATTAGCAAACAGCTTCCATTACTTTCTCTCATTTAACAAGAATTTAAACGGAATAACGAAAGAATTCGTGAAATTGTGTGTTAAACACTTTAAATATAGTTTTGGGTTGCACTAAAAATACTTATTTACAATTAATAAAAAATTTTTCCTTTGCTTAGACAGGTTTTATATATGAAAAAAATCACGTATTTTCTATTTTATAACTGTCAGATTACGTTGACCTTGGACGATTAGAAAATCGGCATTAACTAACTGCAAACGAGGCCCTACCAGCCGACAAGATCCGATTACATCTTGTTAGTACGTTCGAATTTGGGTGGATCTTAACTCAATTATGTTAGAGCACTGTGTTCAATATGATTGATGATTGAAGTGCTTTCTACTCTAAAAGTTTTGAAAGTGACTGTATTGAAAACGGAAGATGGTTTTAGAAGCAAAATTTAAACTGTTGTTTCTGTAAAATAACAAATTTTGTAATTGAGGTGTTTTGTAAATAATTATGTGTAAACATTGTAAGAAGTAGTCAACCAGTACAGTAGCGAGTAAAATTAAAACACTGCGATTTTACAAGATGTATCTCTTTTGTCCAATAAAAATTAACCCGAGTTTCAAATTCTCGAAAATCGATTGACATCATTTAGTCTCAAAGATCTAGAATAAGCTTATACGAAATAAGTAAACAAACTGTAAGGAAGCAGAAGAAGTGTATAAAAGTAATGGATAAATGTTATTAAGATAATAAAGTATTCAAGCCTAGGGTGGTAGAATATAACTTCTGTAATTTATATACGAATTGGTCACTATCTAGAACAAAATATATAGTGTTATAACTATAAGTAATAATGGAAACAAATTATTGACATGAAGATAAATATATAATATGTTATTGGCCATTAAACCATAGCATAAGTAAAAAAATGTAGTACATTTATAAGAATGAATGTGAGGGTTGTAATAATACATTTTTTAAAATAAAATAAAGAATAAAACTAAAGGAAAATAATTAAAATAATAATAAAATCATAAAAAAGATATAGCTATTATAACCCTCATCTTCTAGTCCTGGGCATGACTGATAAATATATGAATAAGAAACAAACTCACATTAAGTATGAAAGAGCCGTGGTCGCCATGCAACGAGGCAGAATTAAAAAATAATAATATGAAATAGGTAGCTTTTTATTCTATATTCTAATATGTAAAGTCGCAAAGTTCATAATTACGCTTGCTTGTAGCATGCAGTAATAAGCGGCATGCAACACACCGCTGACTCACTAATCTGCTTTTCCGCAAAGAATCCTCATCCAAAGAATTTAATATTGAACTGAATCAATATTGAATTCATTGGATAAAGATTACTATTCGTAATGGGAGACCAAATTTAAGGGACAGCAGTGTATTGCATGCCGCTTATTATTTCATGTTGCAGACAAGCATCTAGTATTTTTAAACCGATTTCACAAGTTCAATTATTATTATTATTAAAAAGGTAATTATGATACAAAACTTTAAAAGTATTGCACTTACAAATGCGCTTGGGATCTCTCGACTCCACGCGCCGTGAGCACAAGTGACGTACACTACTTCGAGTGCAAAGTACTCATCGCTAGTGTACAGTATGAGCGAGATGTCGTCGAAGGCGTCACCGGGGCCGGCTTTAGTGTCGTTAATGACCATGTAACTACCATTTTCTGGATATTGGGGTAGGATACACTTTTCTTGCGTGACAGGTGTAAATCTGCAAAAATCTACCTTCAATATTTTATACTGAACTCCGAATTATACGTAATGAATCCGTTTATGAACGGATTAAGAGGCTACAATGATGCATATTAGCACAATTTATACCTGAGCCTTTTACAGTGGTCTAAATATAGTTCAAATTGTTGGCATATTAAGATGAACCAATGATTAAGCATCTAAAACCGACGAGATGCACGAAACGATTGGTGGATTTTAGGGAAGCAGGACAGGCATGCCAATATAGTACTATGTGGTACTCTATAATCTAATTTGCAAAATAGGCGTGCGTATGTAATAAAAATAATTATGGTAAATTTAGAAATGCTAGGCCTCCGTACTTAATACGTCAATTTGGAATCTTTATCCTAAGAGTCTTAGGAGGTCTATACAAAACTTTGCCTTGTCTTATAACCTAACACAATTGGTATCGTCACCCAGACAAGTACCAGTCTTAGTGAGTCATACCTTCTCCTTAATAGATCTTCTGCTGATCTTACACCCCGACAATTATAAAGTCTTCGTTAATGTTCCGCTTGGATCGTCAGACCACTTAGTGGTTCGATGTAAGGTGCCTCTCACACGGCCACTGCTGTCAATTCGAACAGGAAAGCGCCGTGTTTGATACTACAACTAGCAGACTGGGTTAAGATACTTTATTCGTGTTATATCCACAGGGGTGAGTTTTCTTCAAGGCGGACGATTCTACTGCCTGCGCTGACTCCATTGCTGCAGTGGCGCTACAGGCCATGAATGTTAGTGTTGTTACCAAAGTGGGAAATATAAGTCCTGGTTTGGTAAGCCTTCTAACACGGCATCTCATCTTTAACTGGAATTGTGTCAAGCTGAGTGGAATTCATTGTGCAATGGTGGGTCAAATGCCAATCTACTCAAAATGGACGAATCAAAACTTTGCACGTTTACTGATAGAAAATCTTTATTTCTCCCGTCTCTACTCTTTGGAAGCAATTTATTTAGGGCCATTAAAATCGATTGGTTCGTTCGAAAGATGTGGTTAATGAAAAATTTGAAAACAAAGGGTTTATTTCAAAATACGTAGGAAATATATGACGGATTAATGTTGAGCACTAAGTCGTCTTTTTCTGCTTGAAAAACTGCGTCAAATGCCATAAGGCAGATCAATATCTGCTGGAAAGGACTTATAGTCGAATTTAAGAAATAGATAGAAATAGTTTTTAACTAGCCGCAATGAAAATTTTCTTAAATTAATAAAACACTGTAACCAGTTCTTTTGCCAAAACAGATTTTTCAGTAGATCTTAACGTTCTAGGGTCATAGGAATCTATTTCTTGCCATTTTCTATTGCTGAGCAATGTCAGTATTTCTGTATATGTGTGTGTGGGTGTGTGCGCGCCGCGCGTGTTTGTGTGTGCGACTTACAAAAATATTCAAAAAGCTTTTTGTAGAATATTTATTAAAGTACTCTACCGATAAATTCCAGATTCTAATTATTCATAGTTTTTTGCTTGAAAAATCGATGTCTATCGTTGCAAACTACCTCAAAATTTGTGGGTTTGTCTGAGAAATATATTTTACGTAGAATTCTCAAAATTTTTAATAATAATGTGAAACTTTTGTTGGATTTATGTTTAGTAATCCGATATTATTTTTCTGTTTATGAAAGTGCGTCGGATGCCATAAAGAACATCTAAATTGAACAACACGTTCGACAGGCGTAATTGTTGAAAAATTAAAAAAACGTTTTGTATATATGTCATTATTTGCACTCGAAACATTCGAAATGTTTCAGAATTATATTTTTGAACTAGGAAACCTCAAAAAAGCACTAAAATTGATCTCTCGAGGGTAATGAACTCAACAATTCGTTACTACTTTATTTTTGGACGCTTCGAGCTCGGAAATAGCCAGGAGCTCCGCTAATGCCTGCAGGGTCAACCGTCTACAGATTTTATTAACGCGCTGTAACTGGTGAGCTGCTAATGAACCGATTCCATATGTTTATGACCTAAATCGTATGAAGTCGTCTGATTCATTTCAAACCGGCTCTACGAGCACTATGACCCCAACATTCATAAATGTTCCGTTCTTATCGGCATTTTTTTAATTTTTTTTTTATACTATTTTAAAATGATCAAGTTCGTACTATCCTAAATATAATTCGTGTTACAAAATAATGCAATTCCGCGTCAACTGGTTTTAGAGGTGTTTGAATACGGATACTTATAAAAATGAGGATACTCACTGATAATCTTCTAATTTTCCAAAAGTTTTAAGCCCATCGACGAAAGAAGACACTGAAAATAAAATAATAATAATTCTAGGAAGTTTCATTCAAAGGGAAAAACTGATTTTATTAATGAAATTAGCGACGCCGGTTTGCAGTTTATACATTTATTACCAAAACATGTAACATATTCTTCTAGGAAACTACGGCATGAGGAGCAGCCATGAGAGAGCCAAACATTATAACGATCTTCATACTTTTGTTTTGAAAAGCAAATACATTTAAGCAACAAGTGATTTATGTAATAGCTTCCTCTGTTCACTTTCAAAATCACGAGAAAGTCGTGACGTATTTTCAAGTATCGATTTTACACGACATAAATGTTGACAATAAGAAAAAATTACATTAAATTTTCGACAGGATCTTAGTTAAAAAGACAAACAGTAAAACGGAACGATGAAGCAATACAAATATTAGGTGCGTTCTAAAATTTGTTTTTGCAAATAACCTGCTTCTTTCAAAATCCAACTAAATAACAAAGTATTAGTTCTTTCTTCGGCCTTTACACTTTGGATTAAAGTAAATTAAGAGTGCCATTTTAAAATAACGAGACTAAATAAACACACAAATCCGATTTGTTTAAATATATACATTTGTTTACATGCCATAATGTCTTGATGTATATAAACTGAAAACGATCTTTATTATAATTATTACATTTGCATGTTACTTTTGACTTGTAATATTGCAATCAGTAAAGTGGGTATGACGTAAATGTTCGAGAAACTTTCAACAGCAAAGCAGCAGCCAACGAAACTCACCACAAAGTAACAGGGCGATCCAACTCATAGTGACGCTATTTACTTGACAATTAAGGAGAAAATACTTAATCGATATAACTACTGGAAAATGACTGATGTGATCACTCTAGTTGTACCGCATTCACAAGTGAGACATTTCCGAAGGAGCACCTCAAGCGCACTGACGAGCACGAACTTGTTTCCGAGAGACCCGAACAAACGAGGAAAGGCGAGAGGACATTTAGCAGTGACTCAGTAATATTGTGACACACAATTGTACCGGTTTTGTTCTTCCATCTTTTGAGACATAAATATTGCTTGAAATAGATTAAATTAAAAAAGAATTATTGAAGTCTCGACAATCACTCTCAGTTCAAATCGTTGATGTATTCCCGTTTGACTGACTGCTACGGTTCAACCCTATCGCCAGACGCTGTTTCAATTGCTAATCCTTTCATATAAATCCGTTTCTATTATGATAGTAGAAAACTAAAGCTTATTTTATCAGCTATCTGACACTAAAAGAAATATGCAGATAGTTTAATGTATTACAGTACAATTTGGTGAAATCAGTATATATGTATACCAGCGGTCACATGCCCGCTTCGCTGGGCATAAACGTCAATATCGTTGCTCGATGTCAGTCCCGTCCCGCTCTCGACTTCAATGCCGGTCGCGATACCGATGTCGCTCCTCCCTCGGGCACTAAGGGCAGCGATAACAAGTCACGGTTATACTGGAACAAAATATATAAACACCATTATTGCTGGTATTCGCACATTTATTATTTATGTAATCTACTATATAAAAATAAGTCGGGTTTTCCTTCCTGACACTATAACTCCAGAACGCACGAACCGATTTCCACGGTTTTGTATCTGTTGGAAAGGTCACGGCTCCGGAGGTTTATAGCAAAGAAATCAGGAAAAATTTCGAAAAAAAGTAAAAATCTTTTTCATATACAGTGCTATCTCTGATACATGCATACTACAAACCATTATTTTAAGTAGATTTCGCCGGTGCGTGATACATTGTTTGACAGCTACCGATTTTCTCTGCTCAGTTAATTTTCATGTGACAAACTCCGTGAGGTTCACAAAGAAACTGTGAAAAAATTCAAAAAAAGGAAATCGTTTTCCTACACATCTCTGAATTAGAAACAATCAAATCAATCAAGTAGTATGGCGCCGGTGCGTATAAAGTTTTGACAGCTACTCATTTGTCTTTAAGGTCATAATTCAACTGTGTAAATTATGTGGATCGTGCATTTGAGGTTAAATTCAACACTCTGTCCATAGTCCAAAATGCCTAGAGGACGACGTGCGAGCATCGGCCGCCGCACAAGACATGCAAGCCAGCAACAAGTGTATTCAAGAACTTAAGCGAAGAAAGACAAAATATAATAAGAGAAATGACCGATTGAGACATCGCGTGAGCACACGAAGATCATTGGCATCATACAATCGCTTGGCATTCCAATATGATCCCACTGCGAACTACAGTGATGATGAAAATTTAGATATTGGACGAATGACGACTATATGCCGATATTGCAATGCGTTAAAGTTCAAAGAGAAACGGCTGGATTGTGCTGCGCAAGTGGAAAAGTCAAACATTACTTACACCACCACAGCCACTGAAAACATTGTTCGATGGAAGTGATCCCGATTCCAGCCATTTTCTTCAACACATCCTTGAATACAATAACTGCTTTCGCATGAATTCCTTTGGAGCTAATATCATTCGAGAAGGCGGCTTCATGCCGACTTGCAAGGTAAAAGATACATCACACATAACCAATCACTCACACCAACACAATTAATTGCAACACATAACAACTACATATACACCACACACTACACCATCAGAAGTTACACCGTATTCTTCAACAAATGATTGTTTGCAATTACAGATACAAGGACAAATATATCATTTGCATGGTTCAATGGTGCCAACACCAGATGAACCGCATCAATTTCTGCAAATATATTTCATTTCGTCGATGGTGGATCAGCTGAATGTGCGGTGCAATATACAGGGAACACAACAGTTAAAGAGACGAATTATTGAACAGTTGCAAACATTTTTTCACGCTAATAATGCTTTGGTTAATATGTTCAAAACAGCATTGGAACGAATGCCATCGGATACGCACAAATTTGTCATAAGAGCGGATTGTACCCCAACAGGTGAACATGTGCGAAGATTCAATGCACCCACCGTTAATGATGTTGCTGCAATTATTGTTGGCGATCCAACTAAATCACGAGACATTGTCGTTCAGCGAAGAAGCAATATCATGCATCGTGTAAACGAGACACATCGTTTGTACGATGCGTTACAATATCAATCATTTATTGGCAAGGGCAAGACGGATACGACATCACGTTGAAGATGGTCGATCCAATTACAGGTACAATATTCACACACTATTACTATTATTGGTTTCCATTAACAATTCATTTAATTTTGTATTTTCAGGCGTATCAACGAATAAAAATCTAAGCGCAATGAATTAATATGCGTATCGTATGATGATTCGTACACATGAGGAGAATGTCATTCTGAAGTGCCGTCGGCTATTCCAGCAATTCGCTGTCGACATGTATGTCAAAGTCGAGACCGAACGTTTAGCGTTCATCCAATTCAATCAGGCAAAGACACTTACGTGATGCTATTCATTCAGATGGTGATGTTCAGAATATTGGACGTCTGACGATTCTCCCATCATCTTATATCGGAAGCCCACGCCACATGCACGAATACGCTCAAGACACTATGACGTACGTGCGAAATTATGGAACTCCGGATTTATTTATTACGTTCACATGCAATCCGAAGTGGACGGAAATTAAACGTGAGTTGGATCCGGGCCAAAAACCGCAAGGTCGCCATGACATAATCGCCAGAGTATTTCAGCAAAAACTCAAGGTTTTGATGGATGTGCTTAAATATCGAGTTTTTGGTGACACACGTTGTTATATGTACTCGGTGGAATGGCAGAAGCGTGGACTACCGCATGCTCATATGCTAATTTGGTTGCTGAACAAATTACATTCAAATGAAGTGGATGACATCATATCAGCTGAAATTCCTGATCCAGTCACTGATCCCCATCTACACGACATTGTGACGACACAGATGGTGCATGGACCGTGCGGTGCATTAAATCCATTATCGCCTTGCATGGCTGATGGAAAGTGCACAAAACGATATCCGCGACCGTTAGTTGCTGAAACAGTCACAGGGAACGATGGATATCCAGTTTATCGTCGGCGTTCAAAGAAGATAACGGTCGAACTATCAAAGTTAAAGTTCAAAATCAAGAGATTGAGATCGGAAATGAATTCATTGTACCATATTGCCCGCTGCTATCACGAATTTTCGAAACACATGCAAACGTTGAGAGTTGTCATTCGGCCAAATCAATCAAATATTTGTGCAAGTACGTCACAAAAGGCAGCGACATGGCTGTGTTTGGTATTGCGTCGGAAAATGCGAATGACGAAATCAGCAACTTCCAAATGGGCAGATACGTCAGTACTAATGAAGCACTGTGGCGATTATTGTCATTTCAAATTCATGAAAGATATCCCACAGTTGTACATTTAGCAGTGCATTTGGAAAATGGCCAAAGAGTTTACTTCACTGAGGCTAATGCGGCACAACGAGCTGAGAGACCACCATCGACAACATTGACTAGCTTCTTTGCAATGTGTGAAGCAGATCCATTCGCAGCGACGCTGATGTACGTTGAAATGCCCAAGTATTACACTTGGAATCAATCAACAAAGAAATTCCAACGTCGCAAACAAGGAACCCCAGTTCCAGATTGGCCACAGGTGTTTTCCACTGATGCACTAGGTCGCATGTATACTGTTCATCCTAGAAATGATGAATGTTTTTATTTGCGACTGCTGTTGGTAAATGTACGTGGACCAAAATCATTTGCGCATTTGAAAACTGTGAATGGCCACCAATGCCAAACATATCGAGAAGCATGTCAACTATTGGGTTTGCTGGAGAACGATTCTCATTGGGATTTAACACTTAGATTCAGTTGTTTCATCAAATGCGTACCAAATACGAACGCTGTTCGCAATTATCATCACCACATGTTTTCCTTCACAACCAATTCAGTTATGGAACAAATACAAAGACGCCATATGTGAAGATATCTTGCATCGCTTGCGCATTCAAACGAATAATCCTGACATCCAAATAACCGATGAAATCTACAATGAAGGATTGATTCTGATTGAGGATCAATGCTTGACTATTGCAAACAAGCTACTGATTGAAGTAGGAATGATTGCGCCAAATCGATCGATGCACGATTCATTCAACCAAGAATTAAATCGAGAGCTGCAATACAATGTTGATACATTGCAGGAATTCGTTAGAAATAATGTTCCGTTGCTGAATGAACAGCAAAACAAGTATACGAAACATTAATGCAAGCGGTGGACAATAATACTGGTGGTCTATTCTTCCTGGATGCACCTGGAGGAACAGGGAAAACATTTGTCATTTCATTGATTTTGGCCACTATTCGATCAAGATGTGACATAGCTTTGGCGTTAGCATCATCTGGAATTGCGGCGACTCTTCTAGATGGCGGTCGTACTGCACATTCTGCGCTTAAGTTGCCACTCAATTTAAACACAATTGATACTCCAACATGCAATATTTCCCGATCCAGTGCAATGGGAAAATTGTTGATGCAATGCAAGCTCATTGTTTGGGATGAGTGCACAATGGCATAAGAAATCACTTGAAGCACTTAACTTCACACTGAAGGATCTTCGGCGAAATAACAACATCTTTGGCGGCTTGATGATATTGTTGGCAGGCGATTTCAGGCAGACGTTGCCAGTAGTTCCTCGTGGAACGCCTGCAGATGAATTGAATGCTTGCCTGAAGGCATCACCTTTATGGAATAACGTAAAAAAATTATCGCTAACCACTAATATGAGAGTTCAACTTCAAAATGATCAAAGTGCTGCACAATTTTCCAAACAATTATTAGATGTTGGAAATGGAAAAGTCCCAGTTGATGCGACATCTGGATTAATTACTCTTACCAACGACTTTTGCCGATTTGTAGACACTCAATTAGTTCTTATTGAAAATGTTTTCCCAAACATTAGTGAGAATTATAAGAATTATGCTTGGTTAAGTCAACGAGCAATTCTTGCCGCAAAGAATAATGATGTCCTGAATTTCACCATTCAATCAAAATTGCTGGCGATTTGGTGACATACAAATCCGTTGATTCAATAACAAATCCCGATGATGTAGTAAATTATCCAACGGAGTTTTTGAACTCTGGAGATACCAGGATTTCCACCACATAACTTGCAACTCAAAGTTGGTACAGTTATTATGATACTGCGTAATTTGAATCCACCGCGACTTTGCAACGGTACTCGACTTTCGGTAAAGAGACTTATGCCGAATTTGATTGAGGCAACCATTATTAACGGAAAGTACGCAGGTGAAAATGTATGTATTCCTCGAATACCAATGATTCCGACTGATCTTCCGTTTGACTTCAAACGATTGCAATTTCCAGTTCGCCTTGCGTTCGCAATGACAATTAACAAGTCGCAAGGCCAATCGCTTAGTGTTTGCGGGATAAATTTAGAAAATCATTGCGTGTTCACGAGTTGGGAAACCATCCGCTTTGTTTGTGTTAACGTCAGACCAAAAAAAAAATGTGGTTTACCAAAGAGCACTTCAATGAAACGGATAATTTGCGGACACGTATAACGCTTCGATTCAGTGTTTACTTTGGATTCACTTTCATTTACTTAGGAAGTTCAACTAAATAACACTTCATTTTTGTAATCGAAATGAATTCATTACTGTTGTGAAATGAAATAAAATTTTCCTTTTCAAATATAAAACAAAAAATTTTTCTTCATCTTTTAATCACCAAACGAAATGTTACATAAAACGAAGATCTGGTGGCGAAACGGAGTTCGCCGGGTTTGCTAGTGTTTTTATACATATAACATAAAGCAATATTCTTATTTTATGTTTGAGAACATAATATACCTCTATGCAAAATTTGATTACAATGGGTCCAGCCATAAGCGTATGACAAACATCCATGCAAAAATACTTTTACAGTTTTTATATATTATATATTTTTAGTTATTATATAAAAAGCCTATAACCATTCACAAACGATTCCGCATCAAATGGTTGCAGTCCCATACTGATACGATCAGAAGTCTTTATGTGATTGAGCCTCAAAACATATACATATATATTCAATACGTAAATATATATTGTATGCGAAATATATACTATACAATAATGTAGTGGACATATGATGACTTATAAAACGCAAGTGATGTCAATATGCCAAGCTCAAGCTCAAATAAACAATGTTATATTCTGTAGGTGAATTGCAGACACAGTTCGATATAGTTTTAGAGCTTAGAGTACAACAGAAACTACCCAAAATCTTCTGGATGTTTCAACTCTATTTAAGTGTTGACTCTCATAATCATTACAAGCTCTGTTGTTATAAAGTTTAGATATACAAGTTGAACCTACTTTAATAAGTTACTTCTATTGTCGAACAAGTATACGATAATAACCTAATTATTTAAAAAATATATAATGCTATATTTTGTTGGCCATAAGTAATGAATTATACATAGCTTTGAAATCATCACATCATTGTAGGTTCAAAATTTTCAGCATTTTGCTTTTCTGAATATAATTACGTATTTTTGCTTCATTGGTAAAAGTCTGATATCCTTACAAGAGGTTATAAAATGAGCCGATATCGATGCGGTAGGGTCCGTCGGAAGTTCAATACGCGGTAATTAGCGGTTATTAAGAACATGGCGTAACCTCCCAAACTTGTTATCACTAAGGCCGTTCCACAGTCGCGCTGCAGTTGTGTCAACTTTTTAGTCTGTTATTTTTATTAATTTTGTTCCATATAATAGCATACACGTAATCGACGAACGGATATGGATGCAAATTGTGAGAGAATATTTAGTTGCACTTGGAGCGGAGACGCGGTTCACTACTATAGGTTATGTTCCATCGAACCATTTGTTTGAGGATGAAATATATTTCATCCTCAAACAAATGGATAGATGGATTTGATGGAATGGGTTCACCGAACTCTTGGCCTTATTCTGTCATTGTACGCTGATGCTATTCGGGGAAACTGTAATCCGTTTTAGCCATTAGTAATATTTTTATGCAACGTAATGTAACCTAACGAAACGGCCAATGGTAGATATCAAAAAATTGAATTTCCTCTAGAATGTAATCATTTAAAGAATGGATGGATATTATCGTGAAATTTTATATGAGAAAAGTGATACAACTATTCATTACAAGGATGGCTGTAAGAAAATCATTTAAGGTGATGCGTCCGTATAAATGCCCATACTAAGTTATAAAACAATTATCGAATATCACATTAAAGATCGAATCACTTGATTCACAATCACAAGATAACCCATTACATGCATCTAGCTTCTCCCTCGGTTCTAGCTCAGAAAATTCAAGGATGGAGATATTAGTATACTCTTTGGTGTTAATATACGATCATAGCAAAGAAAAAAAAAGTATAGAATGACGAGTGTTAAGTTTTCTTTATATTCTACTGCATACGCTTGTGAGGGATGACGATATGACTTTGTTTATGAAGTTGTTTGTTGTTGTTGAAGTTGTTTATGATTGAGTTTTAAACTGATAGTAATACGACAGGTTGTGTAATTTTATTGTGTCTTGTTTATTTCACATAAACCATCCTCAAGTCAGTGGATGAGCAGCAGACGACAGACGGCGCGTTCAGCTTTATAGACAGGCAGGTGCAAAATTAAAGCCGGTTTGAAGTTTAATGTGACACTTAATTGTTTTATTAATGTCATGTGAGTTGAGTGATGAGTTTAAGGGGATTCAGTGTGAGTGGGAAATAAAGACAAGGAATAGAATAAGAGGATTAGGGAATTGAATTAAAGGGTGGAATTCAATATCGCTACAACGAAAAATATTGTGTCGGTAGAGTCGAGAGTCGTTATGAAAATAAGAATACTTTATTTATTTCTTAACGAGAGTTTTCATTAGATATTCAGTATATTTTACAGTGCGGTAAATAAAACGTACTAATTTTGTTGTATTTTGTTTGTATTAAGAATGATATATGATCGTTAATATTTATAATGCTAAGTACTTACTGATAAAATGTTAACATTAATTATGAAAATAAAGGCAATACAAAAAAATAAACAAAAATATACAACAAATTATTTTGTCTTTTACATCATGATAGAGAGAATAATAAAATATCTATAACATTGCCTAAGAATGTTATCTATACATTAGTCAAATTCAAATGATCTTTATGAAATGCTCATGCGCCAGTATGTGAGTGAACGTGGGTACTGCGTGCGTGTTGCACTTCTTGCCGTTATTGGGCGCGGTCGAAGCGACCCTCTCAGGTAATGTCGATCTCGTCCTTTCTCCTCTTTGACGAACACGAGTCTCCGCCGCTGTCTCCCTTGCATCAGCGCCATACGACAAGCGAGTAATTCATTAACTAATTCAAAGAAACCCCAAAAAAGCTTAGTGCTTAAAATAAACGACAGAAATAATACGATTGTTTCAGTCAACAACGAAATTAACAATAAGTTCTCTCTTCCACACAATGACTTTGAGCCGGTCTTCGTCGAAAACAAATTAAACTTATCTAATTGTAGAATTAATTGATTAAAAGTTTATGCAAATGAAATTGACTTGATTGTTATTACGTCCTGTATAATTATAATCGTTATCGAGAATCTTGTAAAAGTTGTTGGATTCCTAAAGGCTGGGAATGTGCCAGAAGATTCCGGTCACCACAGGAGTGCAGTGTGTTGTGGCACTTTCTAATCTATTCCTCTTTACACTAAATCCTATTGAGAATCCTTTTACTCTTGAATTAAATTTTCAAATTTGTCATCATCCCGAAATTTAAAAAAAAATAGCACTCTAGGAAGTTGCTGGCATTACCAGAAAATCCCAACATCTCTTAAGATTCTTTTGGTCAGCTCCTCATCTTGAAGGATCATATCCTGAGACAATTTCCCGTAGTAGAAAATCGGCATGATGGGCTTGGCGTGGCGACGTAGTTCGCCTCTCCTCATCGCTAGTACCTACGACAGGTGCACTTCTATACTTTGAGCGTATTTAAAGCGATCGATCATAAAATTAACAAGGTACGCCAATAGATGACAGGCGAGTGACCCAGTATTCTATGCGTGAATGAGACCAAAAGGCAAGCTAGTGATGTGGCCATTAAACAAGGATCGTTTTGTCCGGCGTTGATCAGATCCAACGAGAATGCCGGGTACTGGCTTTGTCCTATCAGAACAATAAATTATCGTTCGTTCGTTCATTCAAACGTTTTCACATTAAATTAATCTGTCACTACGGACTTATAACAAATAAGACGTAGTATACTTCAGGTTCTCAATGTGAAAGATGTGAATTAGCATGTAGAGTATTTAATATGTTCCTTCGGCGAAACCGAAGTGTGTTATTAAGATTTGACAAGTTGTGGAAGATATAGAAGTCTGTATTCGAATATAAAGCATAAAATGTATGTGGAGTGAATAAAAGTTAAAATACTAGGAAGATATATAAAATTAGTGACACTGCTAAGTAAATTAAACAGTAAAGGAAAGGAAAGAACTTGGGGAAATTTCTGTCTGCAAGCGAAAAGTTTGAAGGACAAGTCGAATGAGTCTGAAAGCACATGTAAACCTACAAAATTGAATAATACGTGAAAGAAAGAAAAATTTATCAAAACATGATTGAATATCAGATTCTTATAAAATATCATTTCCGAGTGGGAGAAACAGGGACGGTTGTCAATATTTACTGGACACATGTTTAAACTAATGGCGAGGTTATAAATAGTAAAACTGAAGTTCATATAAACTAGGTTTACCGTTAGTGTATCCTGCACATATCTTATCACTGGTGATATAGGTGCGGAAATCTGGAGACGCATTATCAATGCACTGATCTATCTCCACATACGGCAAATGTACAACTTGGAGGTCTGGAGATGCGTGACCGTCTTCGTCAATGAAGCCCCAACCAGTAACCTAAAGGGTTAAGACAATAAAATGGTAAGCGGTATAATGAAGCTTAACTTGATCCGTCTAGGAAGAAAAGATTGACCAAACCATCATCGCACAAGAATCTTTTAAAATAAAAGATAAATTTCAAATTGAAAACTGTTTACAGAACAAATTATGATATAAAAAAATGACCTGTCGACGAAAGACCTAACGTTCTAGGGTTCTAATTTGTTCTTGTTTGAACTTTTTCATGGTCTTCATTATTACGAAAGCTTTACAAGATCTTGGTAACCATCTACAGAATTTCATTTTTATATCCAAAAAATAAAATGCATTGTACAATGATTTTTTAAATTCTTTCATTTTATATCAAACTTGATATATTTGTAATTCTTTTTCGTTGGCAAACCACATCGGTTGTGATAGATTTTATGTTATATCACACAGCCTATGACAAGCGGAACTCTAAGACAAAGCTAATGTTACTACGCCAACCTGTACATAGCTAGTAATATTGTCCGATGCATCAACTGATGTATTAAAACCAGACAAGTGCGAGTCAAGCTCACTCAACGAGGGTTTCTTACAAATTCGCAGGTACATATTATAAATAGTTCAAGAATCAAGTCTCGCAGTTTTTTCAGAGCTTCTATGTGATTTAATTAAAAATATACGCTTGCAGATTTTTTCTTCAGTAAAAGTTAGTAAAAGCTTAAAAAATTCTATAAAAGATTTGGTTATCCATACGTTATGTGCAGTCATAACTCTATGGGTAACCAAATCAATCATCAGACTGATTACGTACCTTAAAAAATCAAGCCTATATTTTTATGATTTAATTACAAATCTATGATTTTCAGATTTTCCTACACTTGCAGTATAAGACAGTATTACTTGCCAAATTTCATAGTTTTGGGTCAACGGAAAATATTTTACAATTTTTGAATCCCTTGACAGTGTCAAAATATGCGTTTTTTGCGACATAAACTGCCGTATCTTTTTTATACGTTAAGTTAGAAGTTTTATATTTCTAAAACTTCAAAATCCTTTTCAAATTTTTTTTCATTAATTTCACCTTCAAAATGTTAAATTATACAATTTTTCAATAGTTTGTAATGTAAAATATAAATAATCGGTGATTTAAATGACAATTTATAGTGAAATTAATTTATTTAACAATTTAACTTAAGAATTCCATACCACTTTAACTTAAAATCTCTGTATCTCAAAAAATATTAATATTAACATTTGGTGCCAAAAACCTTTTTGTAGGAAATTAAATTTCCTACAAATTTGTCATTTTCAATTTTTCCGTAGCTAATGTTGTTTACGAGGTAAATCCAAAAAAACGCGAATTACATGGAAAAATTAGGTTTAGGGGCCTGTACTACCCCGTAGGTGGAAGTTATGACTTTACTATAATGGAGACTTTTGTAGAGCGTTCAATTCTGAAGAAGACCTGTCTTTGGACGAGATAATCCTATTAAATGCCTCCGAGTTATAAAATTTAAAAGAAAAAACGTATTTTAAATGGGAAATCTTTACACGCCTTGGTCTAGTACTTAATAATAATATGAAGGGCTCAAACTTTCAGGAATTTTTTTATGGTACTTCCAATAAAATTTCACCATGTAATCGAAAAAAAAAGTTTTTCAAAAAAAATGCATCCTAATTTCCTAGCTAATGAAACTATACTTGAAACAAGTCATTAATCAATTCTATTCGACATTACCACCCATTCCAAATGCTGATTTACCTTGAGAAGAATGGGCAAGAGGCTTAAAGTTTCCTCTTTTTTTACTTATCAATACAAAACATTGAGTAATAGCTAGTAAACAAAGTAAGCCTGTTTAAAAATCTTACAACATACAATTACAAAACATGCAAAAAAAAATACAATTTTTTTAATGTTTAAAAATAATAAACGGATGATAAACGGTTATAGAGATAGAAATGTAATCTGAAGATGTATTTTCATATTTTTGATGAAATTTTTTTTGTCATGAACATTCGTTTAGCTAAAGACGAGTTTGTAAAAATAAAAAACATACATTTTTTTGTATGTCATAGACATGCCTAACATTCTGAAGTGAGCAGTGCCAAAAATGCAAAATTAGCGTGTCACTATTTTGATAATCAAGACCTGTACTGTGACGAGTTCAGAGGTATATTAGGTTCTTTATTAGGTTTTTATCGTACGACTGTCTATTCAAGGTCGATTTATGTAAACAGACTATTTCATATTTATAAATTTACTCAATCGGATTGTTGATTATGATAATTTTACATGCATTTTAGTGTATGTAATCCCAAATTTGGAGTCAATGTATATGATAATAGTTCTGGCTGCAGCATTAAATCATCGCTAAAAATGTATTTTGTTATTCAAGTTTCGACATGTTGATTTGCACGTTTGAGTGTCTTCATCTTGTGTATCTAACTGATAAAACGACCGACATGTTATGACTCTTATTGTTTCTAGCAAGGAGAACGTTTTGTTTGCAATGGACTAAGTTTTTAAATAAATATCCGGCGCGATTTTAACCTGAATCACCATTCAATTTGTTGTCTTCAAATGTTCGCACCTCACTTTTTGTCCTTGCTTTCATTTGTTCCAAGTTATTGTATTGCTTTGCGTCAGTATGTTGACCGATATTATTGAAGCACTCAAGACATCAAAACTATAATTAATTTACGGCAATATAACCCAATACTCTCTTTTATTATTTTAAATAACTAATTTAAGTAATATCCACCAACTCTTTTCGTATCTCTATACAAACAAAAATTAAAAGTAAATCTTAACCCAAACGACCTTTGTAATTAAATCAAGTACAAGCCCATTCAAACGCAAATAATAAATGCTTCTAACACCTAAGTAACATATATATTGGCTAATACTGACGATGAGTAGAAATTTAGCATTATTTAGCCTCCGAGTTGCTATGAAATTACATTATTGCTTTTACTGCTATTGCTAGATAACATTTAAGCCAATACACAACCATTCTTTATCTTTAGTTGTAGTATTAAACGGGTTACAGATATATATATGGTAATCAGTTTCAAAACAAGATGAAAATTCTAACATCTCTTAACTGCGCTCTGTAGTGAGAGGGCGCGCTCCATGGCCGGAACAGCTTCTCCGCGCTGACGGCGAACCGCGAACTGGGTGCCAGGCCCTTCACGTCGCTCCAGAAGCAATGGGCCGCTGAAAGTCCGCAATGTGATCAGCACTGAGTTTATTGTTCAAAGTGTATCCTGGATAGGACGTCAGATGAGACGAGTCGACGAGTCTTTTGAGGCCACCCGTGCGGTAATAACGTTTCCGGCCAATGACTTTCCGAAGCGAAAATCGCCTGTTGTCAGATATCGAACTTAATAAGTGTTGGTTAGAGACAGACGCAGCGATACTCGAGCACCTTTTCTCACACAACAAACATATACCTCTAATTTTAAAGGCCCATCTTCATTCCGCCTGATGCAGCATTTATAAGATAATTGAAAATTTGACCGTTATTTGAGATATGTTATTTTAAGATAAGCATTCATCATTTTTTCCGTTTGTCTATTCTTCTCTGTCTTAGTAAATCCTCATCCTGCTTCTACAATCATACAACCGTAACCAGTGAGAATGACATTGGTAGCGCATTTGTCAGTTGAATATTTTGTTTTGGGTCAACACAATACCCTAGTAAAAGTATGGTTTAAATTTTAAAATGTCTATCTGACAGACCATAAGTTACGCTATCATAGAAACTAAATACTGCATTTCCTAGAAAAAGCAATCAGTTCCTTACAAAGCAGTGGTGACAGAATTCGTATGCTTCTTAATTCAAACGTCCAATATTGGCACACCTTCAGATTATATTCCAATTAGTCATTATTTTTGGAATGTATATAAAAATTCAAATAGTATAGTACATTTTTTTTTTGACTTCATTCGGTAAGTTCGAAACTTTGTGTTATCCACCTGGTATTTTGTTGCGAAGACAGTAACTGCATATTCGGTCCCAGTGTGTTTATTTACACAGTTACGTTAACGTACCTTTTTGTCTACATCTGATCTTCATTACTAGCGCTTGGTTTAGCCTTTCGTTTAATATCGCGAAGAATTCTTCGTTTACTGCTGTGACAACGATTGGTATCGATTATCCGTTTAAATTTATTTTCAATTATTTTGAGTTGATGTGATACTGATATTGATCAGTGAGTATCACAGCAGTTTCAACCGAATCTGTTACATTATTCATTATTTTCACAAAATTATTAGCACCCTATGTTATTGAGGTTAAAATATATGCACTTTTTGTGAAATGGGTCGCCAAAAGGAATAAATATCTTTTTATGGATCAGGCGCCAACAAAACCGCCAGTCGATTCTATGAAGACCGTTTCAAAAGGTTCTGTGGCAGGTTCAAAGTATGACATTAAGCCATTCTTATCTCGTCCTCTTGTTTTATTTTTTATGCGTATCTCACAAATTTTTCAAAGATCTGTAATATTTATAGTAATTTATTTATTGTATGTGTTCTTTTAGATTTGTTTATAAGCCTAAATGACACATGTTTTTCAATTCATCGTCAATAAGTTTTACTGTTTTCTTCTAATATTCATTTATAATGTACTAGCTGACCCGCCCGCTTCGCTAGGTAATTTTTATTATAAATAAAATGGCGAAGGATTTACGGAATTCTAAAAATAAGTAGCCTAGAACCATCTACAAATCATTCCGCATCGAATGGTCCCAGTCCCATGTCTATACGTTTAGTACGGATTGGCGAACAAGACAACCAATTTTCATTATATATATATGGATATTGTGCTTTGATATTGATGATTATTTACATTTTCATTTTTTTTCTTAATTCACGACAATACTTCCAATTTTATTAAGTTTACTTATACTTTTTATACTATTTTCAAAGATATGAATCATATTCTTAGAATTATTTGAATCCAATTTTGCTCTTTTCCCATTTGTTTTTGATTGATTTCCTAGCATTTTTTCATTCATTATAAGCCAACATGAATAATCTCACCAGTACAACCTCACCCCTAAGAGTCTGTGTCGCCACAACTCTGTGAAAGGACAACAGGTACTCGTCATGTCCCATGAATACTTTTTTGGTTTCCTTCATTCTGCGTAACATGCAATAATAACACCTGAGCGATACAGCATTAACCTTCAACCAACCTAAATTCGAGAGACATTCTATGACCCTATATAATGATATCTACTTCCAGTGATGTTGTCTGTACTTGCCATGATGACAGAAGTTTGAAAGCAAGACCGTAGAACTGGTAATAAGAGGACGTAAAATACTATTATTAAATGAAACTGGTGTACCACGTCTCTTAAGGAGAGATAAAGTTAAACTGGATGCTATAAGCTAATACGTAAATCAAATTCAAATCGGTAAACACAAAATTAAACCGAATCAGGGGCTCTTTATTGTCACTTTCTTGGAAATAATGTAAAAAACTAAACGTATACTCATTCTTTTCAGCGCTGTCTCTGTTATTGAGAAGGCTTTTTGATTTTCGTGGTTATTCTTTATATTTAGAAAACAATTACGTTTCGTTCATACTCAAGCCAAAGAGCAAAAGCAGATAAAAAACCCCTCAATTAATCTAAAAGCTACAACAAATAAATGTACCAGCCTATTACTGACTTTCTAATGTCCTGCAATATAATCTGATTCTTTTAAACAAATGGCGTTAGTGTTTTAAATATCTTACGAGTATGCAGTTGTGATATCAATATCCCCAATGACACAAAACTTTTCAATGTAAAATTTAATTTGTTTGTATAATAAATTTGGATCATCGAAAAGATTTTTACAGTCAATGACTAAGCTTAAACATAAAAGTAATTGGTGGCTCATTTATAGGTGACCACAGCAATCATAGACAGCAACTATACTAAATTATATTTCATACGAAATTAAATCAAAATATATAACAAAAGTTGAAAACTATTACCTGTCAGGCTAATCACACTGAACATTTTTTTCTAAATGAAAAGTAATCGTGATGGAAAACATCAATTAATTAGCAGCATTTTGTTAGTAAGTTGTAATGTGACTCCATTCTATTTATTGATGAATGTAACGAACCCGTATTTGTCTGAAGTAACAAACATTAAATCAATTTATGTATCTTGGTCTGGGTAGTATACGCAGAACTGATATTTTAAAACAGAAACACAAATCGGGAACTTCGAAAATACTTCTCCCTTATGTACAGTAGAAAAGACAAACACTTGCTTACTGCTGGACAAAGTTTGCATATGTTACGAACTGCGCTGGTAAGCTAAAAGTTAAATGTGCTAATTAATTTCTATAAGAAAAAATATTCAAAAACATAATATTACATTAACGCCATCCTGCTCGCCCCGCCATACCTATGTTGGCGCTATTGAGTTATGTTTATATACTTTTTAATGAATTTTTATTTCTAGGGGTAGAACTTTTGAAAGACAATAAATTATTGTTTATCGATAAAAAAATATTCAATTTATTATAAAAGAGTATTCTAGACGGCTATTCAACAAGTATAAATACCGAAGCGCAAATGCAGAGGAGAGTTTTGTTTCTACGATAAGTGAGTTCACAGATCAAGTGCGATCAAATACAAGCATTCAAACGGTTTCGCAGCAATTTATTGTGATTCAGTGCTTCTGGATATACGCCTTTTGCTTTTCTACATGTTTTCTTGCATCTGATCTCAATCCTCGAACTATCGATAAGGTCATTACATAACGATATAAAGTGTCTAAGAGGGTCCTCATATCTAGGTGTTTTACTTGTTAAAACGCAATTATACTAAAGACGTCTTACAAACCGTTTCTGTATATTTTCCAAACTTTTTTTATAAACTTTGTAATAAAGATTTCAGAGCACGCTGCAGCAATCCATTCTTCTTCGGACCAAAGCGCTAAATAGTAATATTTTAACTCAAAGATTCATAAAATCCTCGCAATAATATATAAGAAAGTTTAGAATTCTAAATGACTTCTCTCAGATAGAATCAATGTAAACATTTAAACTAAATTTGGAATCAATCATTACCCCTAAGTCTGTGTTTAATACCTTCTCTTTATCGCAATAACATTTTATATTCGTTAATGATGACGTAGACCGGCCTTTTCTTGAGGAATCTAAACACGGCAATTCATTACTCATCCAAAGATTGGACGAAATAATTGTTATTTGATATGCGCTCAATTTACATTGGTAAAAATAAATTATATTAATATATGATTAAACTATTTTATAAAATAAGTTCTGAATAATTGTGGATTAAATTATATAAATAATAAAGGCTCGTTCTGGAAACATTTCAAATTACAATGCGTATCACCATACCAACCTGTTACCACTAGTTCGGCAGAGATAATGGAGCCGCCGCATATTTGCATGTAAGGCTTGTACAGTTTGTCATAAATGCCGACGTGCCACGGCAACTCTCTGCTTCGCGCTCTCCAGCCCCCTCCAACTGGGGCTACAGGTTTTTTTCTACGAATTTTTCTTTCAGAAGTGTCTTATGCCACATACTGAGTAAATAAGTAATACTATATGTATGTACCAGATATAGAAAGGAACCAATCTGAGACAACTAATTCCGAACAGGGATCAGACACAGACACAGAAACCTAGATTGTATAATTTCGTATAAAAAAAATAGTTCCAAACCATATTTCACATTTAAAACTGGCAATTCATATATTTCGTTTCCATTTCTTCAAAAACTCTGTTAACTTAATTTTACAGATTTTCGCTATTGCAGTAAGGCATTCAAAAGCATGTGACCTATTTCCAGAGCGTAAGAAGATTTATATATATATATATATATAAAGAAACATTTGTAATATTATATACTGAACACTCACGACTACGAGTCACAATTGATTTTGTGAATATAGAACCAGTTTTTTATTTACATGTAAAGATTGATCAATAAAAAGTCTAACTAATTGAAACTTTTGTATTCGTCAGAAGCTCATTTTTTAAAGAAACAAATTATGTATTATCAGACCTGCGTTAACAAAGTGACAATAAAATATTTATCTTTCAGAAGTCATTATTAAGTTAACGTTATAATTACATTTATTAACCTGACCTGGTAAACACGCAAGTATGTAGTTCCAATTACCATCGATACATTTCATAAGAGGTAGATCCGTGCTAGAGCGGTAATAGGAGTATCGCAAACAGGTAACACTTCTGCACCGTTTGGTTCATAAAACTGGCAACCTGTTGAAAACTCTACTGAACGCCATTTCTTGCATGAATATAAAACACCAGCGTTATAATCCAAACTACAACCACCTAAAATGAAATACACTGTTCCTCAAACACCAATTTTCGTTTTATATAAAATAAATAAAGTACTATGAGCAAATAATAGCAGAATTACACTATAAGAAATTGTATACACGTCTTCCAATAAAAGGTTTAGTGTGTAAGTAATATAGTCTGTAAGCTTAATGCAAGTTAGGAATTTAACTAACGTTTTGCACAAGTCTTTTCTAGACCGCAAATTCTCACATTTCCCTCATTTTCAAATGAAAATTCAAATTTCCTCATATTCATTATCCTTTAAATCAAGTGACAATTTAATTAATATTTTAATCACAATACCTGGAAAAACACAGCAGACCTAGAAATTAATTCGCATCGCCGAGTTTCAGCAACGATTACCAATATTAGGTCTCTCGACTGACTTCAATAACCACTGCTCTCAATAACAAGTCGTTGAAATAACAATTTTAATACGTATTTACCGACACATTTAGGCAGTACATCCGACCAATTCTGCGTCTGAGCAATTAACATGCATGGGGCGAACAATACCGTAGCCATCATCGCACTTGTAAAACAATCGCAATAAAGTGTGATTTTCACCGGAACCGACATGAGCCTGCTCTGAGACATCGTCGTGACCGTGTTCCGGGTGAGCTGGTAACTCACATGTACCAGACGCGTTTTGTGTTCTGTAAAATAACATTATATCATCAATCTTATTGATATTGTAAAACAGTTCTTAATTGTTAGATTTTGTAGACTAGCTTTTCAATTCTTTAACCCTCGAACTTCCTATCCATGCGTTTCATTCAAGAACGTTATTACTTTGTTCAAATACCACGACCTTAATCTTAATGAAGTTTGTTTTCTTAATTCTTTTCTAAACAAAATCATTCATTTCGTCCACCATTTTCGACAATTTACCCAATGACAAGACAAGTATTACTTGACAAGGGGCGTGCAGAAGACATCTAAAGAATAGCCCATCCGAACATAGGGTTTTAAATCACAAATCAGTTAAGATTCATGATAACAATGCGTAACCATAAATGTTATCTCTGTGAATGAACAAGCAGTTACTGTATGTTCCCTTATTATTGAGGAAGGCTTTGAAGACTTGACATGGAGATTGCAGTGCCTTTACCCTTGACGAATAATATTCAGAAAATTGCTATTTCATAGATAATTGTTATCATTTCATCATACCTCATCTATAAAAATACAAAACACCGGTTCTTTATGAAAAACGCATGGTTTGTGTAAGAAAAAAACTTTTATATCCTTTCTGAAATAGCATTTGTACATACCAGTCTGTAATTCTTCTGACGCTCTTTCATACGAATTTATTAAATATTTATATATCTTAAATCGTCTGTAATTACAACTGTTTCCAATACTGTTGCCCTAAAGTTTTTCATTTTCCCTACTTATTCGATTCTACTTTCTATAAGTCTTACAATGTTTCAAGCTTTTGTCTTTCGTACTATTCGTTTTCATCCAAGATTACCATCGACATATCCATCTATAATTTTCGGATCTCCGGTTCGGATCTCACTGAATTTAATCCGTTTCAATTTCGAACTAAACATTCTTAGACAATTGGTCCATATGAAGTTTTGATTGAGGACCATTAAATGATTTGTACCAAGTTTGTAAAGGTAAAGAAACAATTATCGTTTTCATTCACTTTTGTTACCGAATCGAACCGCACATTTTCATATCTTCCCGCTGTATATCCACTCAACCACTAAAACCATTTAACAAGGTAATTTTTTATAGAATGTTTCACCAATCGAAAACGTACAGCAGCTCTTTGATTCAATTTGGACACATCTGATATATCAGTATCTCAAACGAAACCAGCGTCAATTTAATGTTGACCGAAATATGTGGAAGCCTCCGATTTACTAATTTATAACGATTTGCATAATCTTTTTAGATGATTGAAGTCGACTTCCTCGCATCTTTCCTGGTTCTAATCGACATTAGAGCAATAAACATGGAAGGACTCATGTTCTACAACAACACCGCTACCTTTCCCTTACGTCTCATTCTCGAAAGCACATGGAATCATCATCATTATCATAAATTTCGTCAACCATCTCTCTAAGTATATTTAGAGCACCACATCGGTACCAGTCTGAGGACTGGTGGTGTAGTGAAACCGCCCCGGTGATGGCTAGTATAACTAGTCACCACAATCGACCTAACACTGTTAAGAGCGTTAACATTGTAAGCTTTACACTGCAAAGATCGATCTTACTAAAAGAAAACTTTTTTTGAATATTATTAGTTTTTCTCCCGATATTATTTTTGTAAGTGTCCTCCCACTAATACTCGTGAGACTGACCTACACATTTAAAAATAGTAATTAGCTATTTTCGTTTATAAAGCTTGAATCGATTCACAGCGCACGAAATATAGATATGTTTAGACCCGCGATGGGAAGATCTTTACACGAAAGGAGTACAGGGCACCCCGTCAGCGTTTGCACACTGAAAACGATATCAATTTATGGTGTACCTAGAAGTTGACTACACTTTTTATTGAATATTGTCAAATTTTCAAAATAAAATTTTTACTCTCTTTTATTATTTAATGGACGCATTACTTATGTTTTAATATATTTTATAGCAAGTGGTACTCTTTAATTTCATTATTTACAAATTTACGTTTCTGTATTGTTTTCCTTCACAGTTTCCTTTTATTTTATTATAAAAGCATACTTTTATTCTGCATAATTTTATTGTTCAACTGGCCATTCTATTTGATGTTGAGTCACTTTATTATTTTTTGACTCTTACCTCTATGCCTCTGAACTCTTTATGCCTTTATGTTCATAAAACAACTCCGTTTTAATAAAACCGCCAATCAGATATGTGTATTGTAGTGTATTGGTTGACTCATGCGCCGCGTCACGTGACAGTGGCGTTCCGGCCGTTGAGCGGAGCGGTTGTGTCCTAAGATTGTGTGCGTGTTGTGGTGTTGGTGAGCCGTAAAATAGTCCAAAAGCAGGATATTACATGTGGCGACGAGGACAAAAGTGAGTACCTACCAACACAATAATGATATCAAAAAATAAAAAAGGGAAAAGATGATGGAAAGTAAGGTTATAAAATGAAGTAAACAAGCTACGTCATTCTCGAAGTACCTATTTATTACAATAGACCGGGTGTTTTACCTGTTACTTATTGATACCAATATAGTTGCATCTCGAGTTATAATAATTACAGAATATTTCACCAACATTTTGATAGTATTATAATAATATTCTACTAACATTTAACTAGTGTCACAGTATTTTATAATAACAACAACACTTGTACGGTTCCAGTTTAAATAAACAACGAACCTTTAGAACGTTAAGTGGGAAAAATAAGTAACATTTAAATTAACTAGATATCTACGTTAAATCAAAATTAAACCTACATTGCTTAGTATAGAAGGTACAATGAATTCTTTGTTTGCACTGTTGGAGGGAACGTTTTGGTTGATATTTGAATTTGTCTATCCAGGTGAATAACAAATGCTAAAATAAAACCATTGGCATTTAATCGGTACCCACCCAACTAAGTAGGGAACGCAGATTATAATTGATTTGCCTCATTAAGTTGATGAAAAGAAAAACTGTGTGTGTCTAATGAATGATATATTAGTCATGTATAAGTGTTTATTTACCCAAAGCAGTAAGATTTGAACTGATCATTAAATTGATATGAATTAAATAAAAATGGTATATACCTAATATGGTTATGAGGTACAAACACTAAGCAGATTAAAATCTGGTCATTCAATTGATCTCATGACACTATATGTATAGCAATATTACGAGTATTACGTAATATTATGTTGAAAAATTGTTGATATAAACAACCTTATATTAAAAATAGCGGATAAAAGTTATCTGATCATTAAATTGATACGAGACAGAAAATGTGTTGGATAAAAAACACAACAGCAGATGATATTCATCTGAATCATTAAATTGATTATTTCAGGTCGCCCCAAAGATGTCACTGCTTTCATTGGAAAAGTTCGACTGTAACGGTGAATCTACCTCGGTGGGGGTTCGATGGGAGCGATGGAAACGAGCGTTGTTTATATATTTGGAAGCGTCCAACATTGATAAAGACGTAAAGAAAAAGGCCTCCCTTCTACATTTCGGGGGTTTAGATTTGCAAGAAGTATTTTACAATATTCCTGGAGCTAATATCGAACCAAGCGAAGGCGTGGACGTGTTTGAAGTAGCAATATCTAAACTAGATTCCTACTTTGCACCAAAGCAGAGTAGAGTTTACGAGCGACATACATTCAGGCTTCTCAAACAAGAACCTGAAGAAAAATTTGAAAAATTCCTAGTGAGACTCAGAAAACAAGCTGATAAATGTCAGTTTACTGATAAAGATGGAAATATTATTGATCAAATAACGGAAAATGTTACTTACCCGAACTGAGGAAAAAGATACTACGTATTGGAGATGAAATTACATTAGACCGAGTAATCACAGAGGCAAATACACTAGAACTTGTAAATAAACAATTAGAGGAATTTAAAGATCTTGCAAAATCAAATGGAAATGAGGAAGTAAATAAGGTGAACAGTAGATTTAAAAGAAATTTTGACAAACCAAGGAATGTACAACATGGATGCGGTAGATGTGGTAATCCCAGACATGTTGCAACTGATACCAAATGCCCAGCAAGAGATAAAGAGTGTCTAAAGTGTGGTCTCAAAGGACATTTTAGACAATATTGCAGGACTAGACAAGCTTTTAAGAGAAAAATAGAGAAAGAATACAGTCATGATCAAAAGAAAGGTCGAATTGAAAGGGAGAAGAATGAAGTTAATCAATTGCGTGATTCCTCGAACGAGATGGCACAAAGAGGAAGAAACCGAGTACGTCTTCCATATTGATGACGATGTCGAAATTGACTGCACTATTGGAGGAGTAGAAACTAAGATGTTGATTGACTCGGGCTGCAAGCAAAATTTGATTACGAAAGCAACTTGGGAAACATTAAAGAAAAACAAAGTTATTTTGTATAATCAACATCCAAATCCTAATGTAACATTTATGGCCTATGGTAGTACTAGCCCACTAATGATTAAAGGATCATTTGAAGCTCGGATACAAGTAGGATCGAGATACGAATACTCAACTTTTATGTCGTGTGTGATGGCACGAGAAATCTCTTAGGAAAAACTACCGCAATATCATTAGGAGTACTGAAAATCGGATTGAATGCGGAAGTTAATCAAGTAATCTTTTCCGTGAAGGAATATTCGCCCTCCACACAATTTTTCTAAATTTATAAATATTGTTTTTCAATTATTTTTATTGTATACCTAATCTTCATGTCCTTGTTTTTTTAAAGTTCAATCATACAAATCTCGTTTTCTTTTAATTTGTTCACAAATTCTTCTTAAAGTAATTGTGATCGAAAAGTTACAATGTGACATATTTATAAAACTTATCAAATTATATTAAGCTATTAATAGGCTCGTCCATATCAAAAAGACATTTGAAAAAAAAATTCTTTTTTTAAGTTTTGTGTTTTGGTACATTTAGAAAATCCGAGAGGAAATTTCAAATATAACACATTGATGTAACACATAATGTAAATTGGTGCGAGTACCAGGACAGCAGACATATAAAGTAGTACAAAACGTCTATTTTACATAAAGATCTTTCTATCCACCGTTATCTTTCAACTTAATACCCGAATAATACAAAATATTTATTTTACAACTAATTTAATGTGGCGTATTATGAAAAAAATTTCTGGTTGGCCGTATCTTTGATATAATCATAAGTTTGACGTGAATACATCTATGTATAAATGATGAAAAAAGAAAGAGCAATTGGAAGACAGGTTGATCTTATGAAAAGCACGAGATATAACAACATAGGTTGACATTTAATTACATGTGGAGGTTAAATCAAGATACATATTCCCTACTGTTGTGGGTTAAGTCTGGCAGCATTTTAAGTTTTCTTCTTCTTTTATGAAACTAAGATGTGATTCATTTTTATATGTATCGAACCCTTACACCAACTTTCTTGTCCAAAGTCGATGCTCGTAACTACTGAGCTACCAGAGTTCAATTCGACAGTGTTTGTAGAAATACCATTTGCTTGCAAGAAACATAATTGTTATAGACATCTATAATTAATTATTTATTTTATCAATTTGATGTGATGTGCATAGCTGTACGCAGCATTTGTATTCATAATAGCAATTGTAAATACTCAAAAATGCTTAAAATTTTAATTTAATTTCTGGTATACAAACAAAATGCCTGAGGTTGTAACTTGATACAACGTAAGTAATAATATTAGCTATCACTAAATATTTAATTAAAAAATAACAATGTTTTTTCCTTTCATTTCGCTAGTCCAGTATTTACCATCAGTCTTGACATAATACTGAAAGCTAAGCCTGGGAGAAGAATATCATTTCAGTGCTTAGACGGACTAGGGCCAAGCTTAGCCTGTCGTTATTTCCTGCGTAGTTAATTATGTAATTAATAAGATGGTTAGGTTAGGTTAGGTTTATTTTCATGACAAATTTTTCTTTTATTTGTAGCTGCTATAAGCTGTAAACGAGTTTTGTCACAGAGAACAATAAAATAGTGACATGTAGTACCATAGAGAACAGAGACTTTCTTAATAAACACTGATGTTCGTTTTGAGGTGTTACAAATTCGGTAAGTTTATAATTCTTTAAGGATTCGCAATTGACCTATGTACCTATCAAACTGAATTTCTTTCATTTGTATTTTTTCGTCCATATGTGAGCACACATACTTTTGCAGGGCAGTTGAATAAAATGTATTCAAACTCTTTACACGAGGTAAGATTTCTTGCCATTATACATAATAAATGTTTTTTTAGGTGACCCCGATGGATATAGTGCATTCACGGTGCTCGTATCTGTATATGTGCAGTTAGAACAGTTAAATGAGTTGTCCTGTACTGACTCTGTCGACACTCTTGATTGTCTTCCCATCATATGCATGAACATGTCTTTTAAAGCACATGAATAAGATGTTCTGTATTTACAATGCTTACATCCATAAAGTTTTTCGTTGGTATGCTCGTATGTGGGTTTTAGATGTGATGAGCTGTATCATGATATCACGGTATGAAATGATGAGACTGGTCAAATTCGTAGGAGGAATGTAGTCCATTTGAAAAGATTCAAGGAGAGTGGAGCGTGTTCCAAGATCAAAATAAAATCACCAACGGAGTGGAGCGTGTTCCAAGATCAAAATAAAATCACCAACGATGAAATGAATATTGGAACCAACCCTACGTCACCTAAATAATGTAAGTTTTGATTTACCTATTCATGCATCAATGATACTTGATTCGTATAGAAAATGAATAAATGTTAATCACACTTGAAGAAAACCCATCACAAACATAGAAGCGTGTTATAATTTGGATTTATTGATAAATAGATAATTAATAAAAATAAATAAAACAAGAAAGGGATGTAGTGTATTGGTTGACTCATGCGCCGACGTCACGTGACAGTGGCGTTCCGGCCGTTGAGCGGAGCGGTTGTGTCCTAAGATTGTGTGCGTGTTGTGGTGTTGGTGAGCCGTAAAATAGTCCAAAAAGCAGGATATTACATGTATATTTGTATTACGTGTAAATTTCACTCTTTTTTTTCACATCTTTTCTGGGAAACTGACACCTAAGCATTACTTAAAAGTTGATCTTTACAAAACGGGACCCTTAGGTAAAAATGTATTTTTGGCGACAAGCTTATATTGGCAGAGAACAACACTCACTGGATATATTAGGATTAAATGAAACGTAACCATTGGCCCAATGAAGACGGGAAGTCCCATCTCTGCCCGGTTTACGCTCCACAGTGTCTGAGGTCTGCCACTGTGTGTGGCGACTACGACAACGGAGTCGTTTTTATCTTAGAAGATATTAGAGTTACGACATGTGAACATCCCTTGTGCCTGTTGACTAACACAAATGTGGTTGAAGATTAATAATAACAGTAACGAAATTACCACAAGAACGGCTTACCGTCCCTCAGTGGTTTGGTTTAAATAATTTTTGGATGCTCTCTCCTTACCTCCAAATGCTTTAGGTAACGATGATAACTTAATTATACTTACAGGCTGTAATATTGATCTAATAAACTCAAATAATATCAAAAGTACTTCCTCAAACTTTACTATGATATTAAATTAAAACAATTTGAATGTATCTTCAACACATTAAACTGATCACAATTAATCACTCATAGTTGTGATATATTTTGATGCTCACAAAGTCTTCTTCGACATCGCAGGTAGTAAGCCAACTAACCATTCATTTACTGTTTACAACTTTTACTTCAAAAACCAACAGCCCTTCCTAAAGTAGTATGTTTTAGACCGTTAATACCGCAACGTTATACTACTATATTATACCCTTTGGTTTTTAGAAAATTTTATTAAAATGGCCTTAAATAAAATGTTCTTAGAAATTCTCGCGGATCGCTAAAAATGTATCGAATATCCATTTACTGGTTTTCAGTTGTTACTATTCTTTATTTCCATACTATTTTTGTTATTGGTTAAAATAAAAGGGCTTTTAGTAATTTTCACAAAACGGTTATATTCCACGGTGTTTCATAATTGAAGAATCGTCAAACAATATTCGTTTTAAATATTATTTGATCATATTGATAAATAAACATAAAATTGTCGAGCAACTATATATGCGGTACTTTAGTGAATATTTTGTTTAAAGACTTTGTCGTAACTTGAAAAGGTGTGGCTTATTCATAAAACAATTCCATTTTGATAAAACCGACAATCAGATATGTGTATATTTGTATTCAATAGCACAAAAACCAAAGCTCTAAAAGGCAAATAAACTTTTGTCTTATTATTCTGATTACATAATAATTTTAGAATAAATCGTGTTCTTTTCTGTAAAACTAAGAAACAACTTTCCGTGAAATTAAGTTTTTGACTGCAAATTAGTATTTGGGACAAATTTTAACATTGTTCTGTAATACAGCCGAACAGCGCCATCTATCGACACTAGTTTTATGTAATCATTTCAAATCACCTCAAGATTCCTTTTTTCTTAGCGTTGTTTCAATTTAGTTCAGTATTGTATTATGTTACGTTAAATACTATAAATAGTATGAGGAACTACCTAAATCCTAACCGGCTCTCACTGAAAATCATCACCACAGGACAGGCGGTGATATCATGCTGAGCTGAAACCGATTCAGCATTCGAGATTCAATTAATAATGTGACTATGTAGATTTTACTCCCACATTGTTATGGTGCTGAATAAAAAGTTTTTCTTTCATTCATTATAAAAGCAATTAAAGTAAGTGATATATCATTGAATTAGTTTGACTTACTGCAACCGCGTGTCGATTTCACTTCCATATCCGGATATTTCGGTAGTATCTGTAGACAAATGGACTAAATTAGGTAAAAGAATAATATTGAAATAGATAAATACTACTTAAATTATAGTGAAAAGGCATATTTAGGCGATCTCAACATATAGCAAAGTGCTTTTGCCTGCTTAATAAAAAAGGACCTCCTGTTAATGAATATTACATCAGATCACAAATGCAGCTAATAGAATAAAATATCACAGACCTATCGAGGTATCTACTTTAGAATACCCGGAGCGGTCAGAATGAGGAACGAGAAAAATCCACGCTCACTTAAACACTGTGGCGCGTCGTCGTGCCACATGCCGCCCCGCAGCGCACGCGCGCCGCCCCGACGAGGCCGTAGCCCCGCGGCATCGCGTACTCCAGGCTCGCCGACGCGCGCTCTGCGCCCGGCGCGGCGCGGGCGTCGCCGGCCACCACGTACAGCCCGTGCTCGGGGTACGGAGGCAGCTTGCAAAGCTCCGGATTTGCACTTGAACTGACACAAATATTAATAGAGATATAAAGTTACGTAGTGGATGTCAAGTGTTGATCAATGCTTGGTTTTCTTTTATTTTTAAAGTTCTTTCCCGTAACAGATAAATAAAAATTTCTTAATTTATCGCACTACATTGTAATAGATCTAGTGATCAATGTTATAGCCACCATACTAACCAAATCAAATCAAAAATATGTTTATTTCATAAGTTAAACATTACACTTGAAATACGTCATTATTGCATTCTTTTCGACCTTACCGCCCATTCCAAATGCTGATTCGCCTTGAGACGTATGGGCGAGACACACAAGGGTTGCTTTTATTTACTCATCAATAAAAATTATTGAGTAATTAATAGTATAATCGGACATTTGGAAACAATATAGAGCAACCTTATAACCGTTTTAACTTGTATATTCTAAATTTAAATAATAAAGAGCATTGAGGGCGTCCTTAGCTTCTGAAATGTTGGAGGTTTGATTCTTAACAAGATTCTTATTGAGTAAATTAGTCTTTCTATCTGTAAATAAAACATTTGGTATTTTGTCTTAAGTTTTTTGAAATGCTTTGAAAACTCTACTCTAGAAACTCAAGCTGTGCTACAAAAAAAATATTGTGATTTAACAATTTTAATATCTATTAAATACACAATTTCAAATCACCTTGGTTAACTTTTAGTGTTCTACACGCAAAGATGCAGTGCAGTCGCATGTAACATGCGTATTTTCCTCAAGGTACAATTAAATTCGCCGTCAAGCACAAGGGCACAGTGCCCTCAGCATAAAGTTGAAAGAATGCCATTTGTTAAAGATGAAGAAGGTAAGCTGCACGAGGTGAACAAGCGACTGACAAGATTTTTACCCGACTTTAATACCAGTTTTTACCTACCCAGGGAAAAGATTAATTGCGCTAAATCAACAACATAATGAATTTAAGAATCAGATACGAATTCAATTTTATCAAAAGTTTAGCTAAGTTTATGACATAGACCACTTACTCTGTCTTTGGACTTGCTTCTTGGTTTGTCAAATGATTGCAGGGTTCTGTGGGTCGTGCTGAAATGATGGTGAGGTACGGTTTGAGAAAAAATTATAAAAACGCTATTGGCTTAATGTCGATTAAAATTAGTATTATTAATAATTTTTCGAGTGTTATTAGCAAACAGATTCCATTACTTTGTATCATTTGTCCAGAATTTTAACAGAATAACGAAAGAATTCGTCAAATTGTGCGTTGAATACTTTAAATTTAAAGGGTTAATTCTAACAATACTATTCTTCAATTAATTAATAATGACTTCTTTTTTTCTTAGACAGGTTTTGATATATGATAAAAATGACGTATTTTCTATTTTTTGACTGTCAGATTACGTTGACATTAGAGGATCAGAAAATCGGTATGAACTAACTGCGAACGAGGCCCTACGAGCTGACATGATCCGATTACATTTTGTCAGTGTGTTCGAATTTCGGTGGATCTTAACTCAATTATGTTAGAGCACTCTGTTCGATATGATTGATGATTGAAGTGCTTCTACTCTAAAAGTTTTGAAAGTGACTGTATTAGAAACGGAAGATGGTTTTAGAAGTAAAATATAAACTGTTTTATCTATAAAATAATAAATTTTGTAATTGAGGTGTTTTGTGAATAATTATGTGTAAACATTGTAAGAAGTAGTCAACCAGTACAGTAGCGAGTACAATGAAAACACTGCGATTTTACAAGATGTATCTCTTTTGTCCAATAAAAATTAAACCGAGTTTCAAGTTCCAGAAAATCGATTGAAATCTTTTAATCTCAAAGATCTAGAATAAGCTTATGAAAACACAGAACCTTTAATACGAAATAAGTAAACAAACTGTAAGGAAGCAGAAGAAGTGTATAAAAGTAATGGATAATTGTTATTAAGATAATAAAGTATTGAAACCTAAGATGGTAGAATATATACGAAATTTATATACGAAATGGTCACTATCTAAAACAAAATATATATTGTTATAACTGTAAGTAATAATGGAAACAAATTGTTGACATGAAGATAAGTATATGACATGTTATTAGCCATTAAATCATAAAGCCACATTCATAAGAAAAATAATAATAACACGAAATGGGTAGCTTTGCTCAGTAGTATATTAGCTAATATGTAAAGTCGCTAAAGTTCATAATAATACGCTTGCTTGAAGCATGCAATAATATGCAACATGCAACACACCGCTGACTCACTAATCTGCTTTTCTGAAAAGAATCCTCATCAAACGAATTTAATATTGAATTCATTGAATAAGGATTACTATTCATAGTGAGAGATTGCATGCTGTTTGTTATTGCATGTTGCAGACAAGCGTCTAGGTTTTTTAAACCGATTTCACAAGTTTAATTATAATTAATAAAAAGGAAATTATGATACAAAACTTTAAAAAGTATTGCACTTACGAACGCGCTTGAGGATCTCTCGACTCCACGCGCCGCGAGCACAAGCGAGGTACACTACTTCGAGTGCAAAGTACTCATCGCTAGTGTACAGTATGAGCGAGAGGTCGTCGAAGGCATCACCAGGGCCGGCTTTAGTGTCGTTAATGGCAATATAACTACCATTTTCTGGATATTGTGGCAGGACACACCTTTTCTGCGTGACGGATGCAATTCTGCAAATACGTAATGATACATTGTTTATGAACGGGTTAAGAGGCTACTATGATGCATATTAGTACAATTTATACCTGAGTCATTTGCAGTGGTCTAAATAGAGTTTAAATTGATGGCATATTAAGATGGACCAAATTTTAAACACCTGAAACCGACGAGATGCACGAAACGAATGGTGGATTTTAGGGAAGCAGGACAGGCATCTCAATATTGTACTATGTGGTAATCTATAATCTCTACCTACACTTTTGCAAGATAGGCGTGCGTATATAATAAAAATAATAATGATAAATTTAGAAATGATAGACCTCCATACTTAATACGTCAATTCGGAACCCTTATTGTAAGAGTTTAAGTAGGTTTATACAGAACTTTGCCTTGTCCTATAACCTAACACAATTGGTATCGTCATCCACACAAGTACCAAACTTAATTAGCCATACGTTATCTTTAATAAATCTTCTACCGATCTTACACCCCGACAATTATAAAGTTTTCGTTAATGCTCCGCTTGCATCGTCAGACGACTTTGTGGTTCGGTGTAAGGTGCCTCTCACACGGCCACTGCTGTCAATCCGAACAAGAAAACGTCGTGTTTGATACTACAACTAGCAGACTGTGTTGAGATGCGAACTTTATTTGTGTTATATCCACAGGGGTCAGTTTACTTCAAGGCATTCGTTTCTAATACCTGCGCTGACTTCATTGCTGCAGTGGCGCTACAGGCCAAGAATGTTAGTGTTGTTACCAAGTGGGAAATATAATTCCCTGTTTTGTAAGCCTTTTCACACGGCATCTCATCTTTAACTGGAATTGTGTCAAGCTGAATGGATTTCATTGTGCAATGATGGGTCAAATGCCAATCTACTCAAAATGGACGAATCAAAACTTTGCACGTTTACTGCTAGAAAATCTTTTTTTCTCCCGTCTCTACTCTTTGGAAGCATTTTATTTAGTGCCACACCTAGTATCGGGATCCTTTTTATCGACGTATCGATGAGCGTTCAGTTTTGCGTACATATAGACAGAAAAGTAAAAGTAGCTTTTAAAAAGCTCGGTTTGCTCTATAGAGCGCCAGAGTAATTCAAACCAGATCATCGGCACTTACTTTACAAGGCACAGGTTGGACTTCATCTGTTCTGTTGTCACTTTTAGGCAAGGGCACCCCAATGCCAACTTTTCTTATAAAACAGCGTCGACCGTTGCAAATCGCATTAAAATCGATTGGCTCGTTCGAAAGATGTGGTTAACGAAGAATTTGAAAACAAAAGTTTTATCAAAAAACGTAGGAAATATATGACGAATTAAAACTGCGTCAAATGCCATAAGGCAGTCAAAATCTGCTGAAAAGGATTTATAGTCGTATTTAAAAAATAGTGTTTTAAACTTCCCGCAATAAAAATTTTCTTAAATTAATAACACACTGTTATCAGTTCGTATTGCCAAAACAGAATTTTCAGTAGATCTTGACGTTCTAGGATCATAGGAATCTATTTTAGCCATTTTCTATTGCTGAGCAATGTCAGTATGGCTGCATATGTGTGTGTGTGCGTGTGTGCGCGCGCGCCGCGCGTCAGAATCTAATTACTTATAGGTTTTTGCTCGAAAAAGCGACATCAATCGTTGCAAACTGCCTCAAAATTGGTAGGTTTGTCCGAGAAACATATTTTACGGAGCATTCTAAAAAAAGTAATTTTCATAATATTGTGAAACTTTTGTTGGATTTATGTTTGGTAATCCGACGCAGTTTCATAAACAGAAAAAAAATGACTTTTTCTGTTTATGAAATTGCGTCGGATGCCATAAAGAAGATCGAAATTGAACAACACGTTCGACAGGCGTAATTGTTGAAAGATTAAAAAAACGTTTTGTATATATATGTAATTATTTATACTCGAAGCATTCGAAATGTATCAGAATTATATTTTTGTACTAGGAGACTTCAAAAAAGCACTAAAACTGATCTCTCGAGGGTAATGAACTCAACAATTTATTACTACTTTATTTTTGGGCGCTTCGGGCTCTGAAATAGCCGGAAGTTCCGCTAATGGCTGCAGGGTCAACCGTCTTACAGATTTTTTTAACGCGCTGTAACTCAGGAGGTGCTAATGAACCAGTTCCGTTTGTTTATGACCTAAATTGTTTGTAGTCATCTGATTCATTTCAAACCGGTTCTACGAGTACTAACGATCCCAACATTCATAAATATTCCGCTCGTATGAGCATTTTTTTTATTTTTCTTTTTGTACTATTTTAAAATTAACAGTTTGTACTATCCTAAATTTAATTCGTGGTACAAAATAATGCAATTTCGCGTTAATTAATTTTAGAGGTGTTTGTATACGGATTATAAAAAATGAGGATACTCACTGACAATCTTCTAGTTTTCCACAAGTTTTGAGGCCATCGACAAAAGAAGACACTGAAAATAAAATAATATTAATTCTTGGAAGTTTAACACAAACGAAAAAAACTGATTTTATTAATGAAATTAGCGATATGGGTTTGCAGTTCATACATTAATTACCAAAACATGTAACATATTCTTCTAGGAAACTACGGCATGAGGAGCAGCCATGAGAGAGCCAAACATTATAACGATCTTCATATTTTTGTTTTGAAAAGCAAATACATTTAAGTAACAAGTGATTTATGTATAAGATTCCTCACTTTATTTTCAAAATCACGAGAAAGTCGTGACGTATCTTAAAGTATCGATTTTACACGACACAAATGTTGACAACAAGAAAAAATTACATTAAATTTTCGACAGGATCTTAGTTAAAAAGACAAACAGTTAAACGGAACGATGAAGCAATACAAATATTAGGTGCGTTCTAAAATTTGTTTTTGCAAATAACCTGCCTCTTTCAAAATCAAACTAACAAACAAAGTATTAGTTCTTTCTTCGGCCTTTTACACTTTGCATTAAAGTAATTTAAGAGTGCCATTTTAAAATAACGAGACTAAATAAACACACAAATCGGATGCATTGAGTAGTGTAAATGTATATATTTGTTTACATGTCATAATGTCTTGATCTTCATAAACTGACTATTATAAGTATTACATTTGCGTGTAACTTTTGACTTGTAATATTGCAATCGGTAAACTGCGTGTGCTGTAAATGTTCAAGTAACTTTCAACAGCAAAGCAATAGTCAACGAAACTCACCACAAAGTAACAGGGCGATCCAACTCATAGTGACGCTATTTACTTGACAATTAAGGAGAAAATACTTAATCGATGTCACTACTGGAAAATAACTGATGTAATCCCTCTAGTTGTACCGCATTCACAAGCGAGACATTTCCGAAGGAGCACCTCAAGCGCACTGACGGACCCAAACTGGTTCCCGGGAGACCTGAACAAACGAGAAAAAGCGAGAGGATATTTAACAGTGAGTAAGTGGTATGGTGACACACAACGTACCGGTTCTGTTGTCCCATCCTTCGAGACATTAATATTACTGGAAACAGATGAAATAAAAAAAAATATTGAAGTCTCGACTATCATTCGCAAATGTATTCCCGTTTGACTTACTGCTACGGTTCAAGCCCTATCGCCGAACCTTGTGTCAATTGCAAATCCTTTCATATAAATCCGTTTCTATTATGACAGTAGAAAACTAAAGCTTATTTCATCAGCTATCTGACACAAAAAGAAGACCAAAAGAAATATGCAGAGTTTAATGTATTACAGTACAATTTCTGTGAAATCAATATATGTACATACTAGCGGTCACATGCCCGCGTCGCCGGACATAAACGTCAACGTCATTGCTCGATGTCAGTTCCGGCCCGCTCTCGACTTCAATGCCGGTCGCGATGCCGATCTCGCTGCTCCCTCGGGCGCTAAGGGCAGTGGTAACAAGTAACGATTTATACTGGAACATCGACACGACAACGAAATGTATAAACACCATTATTACTGGTATTTGCACATTTACTACGTAAAATGTAATGTTTTTGTGTATGTAATATAAAACAATCTTACCATATTAATCTTATACTCTATTTGAGAAATAATATACCTCCATGCAAAATTTGATTACAATCCGTCACGACACAAGCGTATTTCAAACAAATACTTTTACATTTTTACATTATAAATGGTCTTTAACCATCTACTAAGGATCCCGCATCAAGTGGTCGCAGTCCCGTACTGATACGAGCAGTAGTCTTTACGTGATTGAGCCTCAAAGAAAAGGAACTTCGTTATATACATACATATTCAATACGTAAATATATATTATATGTGAAATATATACAAAATAATAATATAATGGACATATGGTGTATTTATAAAATGCAGGTGATGTTAATATATTTAGCTCAAATAAATAATGTTATATTCTGTAGGTGAATTATCCACAGACGCAGTTTGATATAGTTTTAGAGCTTAAAGTACGACAGAAGCTACCCAAAGTCTTCTGGACGTTTTAACTTTATTTAAGTGTTAACTTTCACTATTATTACAAGCTCTGTTGTTATAAAGTTTAGATATACAATTTAAGCCTACTTTAATAAGTTACCTCTGTTGTCGAATAAGCAAACGATAATGACCTAAGTACTTAAAAATATATAATGTTATATTTTGTTGGCCGTTAGCAATGAATTATAGACAACTTGGAAATCATCACAACAGTGTAGGTTCAAAATTTTCATCATTTTTACTTTTCTGAATATAATTAAGTATTTTTACTTCATTGGTAAAAATCTAATATCCTTACAAGAGATTATAAAAAGAGCCGATGTCGATGCGGTATAGTCCGCCAGAAGTTCAATACGCGATAATCTGTTAGCACTCTCAAACTTGTTAGCACTAAGGCCGTTCCACCAGTCGCACTGCAGTGGTGTCAAGTTTGTATTCTCGGTTATATTTATTAATTTGTTGCATATAATAGAACACACATGAGCGAGCAACAGTTATTCGGATGCAAATTGTGAGAGAATATTTTGTTGCACTTGGAGCGGAGACGCGGTTCGCTACCATAGTTTACGTTCCATCGAACCATTTGTTTGAGGATGAAATATGGGTTCACCGAACTCTTAGTCTTATTCTGTCATTGTACGTTGATACTATTCGAGGAAACTGTTATCCGTTTTAACCATTAGTAATATTTTTATACAATGTAATGTAACGTAACGAAACGGACAATGATGGATATCAGAAAATTGAATTTTCCTCCAGAATGTAATCATTTGAAGAATGTGAATCGATATTATAGTCCAATTTTATGTGAGAAAAGTGATACAAGTATTCATATGCGTCACTGATGCGTCTGTATGAATGTCCATACTAAGTTATAAAACAATTATCGAATATCATATTAAAGATCCAATCACTTGATTCACAATCAAAAGATAACCCATTACCTGCATCTCGCTTCTACCACGATAATGCAAGGATGGATATCTTACTCTTTGGTGTTAATATACGATCATAGTAAATTAAATTTAGAATGACGCATATCAAATTTTCCTTATATTCTACTGCATAAGCTTTTGAGGGATGACGATATGACTTTATTTATGAAAACTCATATGTGTTAGTTCTTGAAGATGTAGCCTATAACTTTTATTAATATTGCAAATATTGTTCGAAAATATTGAGTTTTAAACTGACAGCATTACGACAGGTTGTGTAATTTTATTGTGTCTTATTTATTTCACATAATCCATCCTCAAGTCAATGGATGAACATGCAGACACAAAATATAGGAGTAAAATTAAAGCCGGTTTGAAGTTTAATGTGACACTTCAGTTTTTTATTAACGTGAGTTTAGTGATGTGTTTAAGGGGATTTAGTGTGAGTGGAAAATAAATACAAGGAATAGAATAAAAGGATCAGTGAAGTGAGTCAAAGGACGGACTTCAGTATCGCAACAATAAATAATATTGTGTCGGAAGTGTCAAGAGTTATAATGAAAATAAAAGTAGTTTATTTATTTCTTATCGAGTGTTTTAATTAGCAATTCAATAAATTTTACAGTGCGGTAAATAAAACGTATTAATTTTGTTGTATTTTGTTTGTATTAAGAATGTTTTATAATTGATAATAATTATAATGCTAAGTACTTACTGTTAAAATGTTAACATCAATAATGAAAATAAAAGCAAAAGAAAATAATAATTAAAAATTATACAGAAAATTATTTTATCTTGTACATAATGATAGAGAGAATCATAAAATATCTATAACGTTGCCTAAAAATGTTATCTAGATATTAGTAAAATTTAAATGATCTTTAATGAAATGCTCATGCGCCAGTATGTGGGTAAACGTGGGTACTGCGTGCGTGTTGCACTTCTTGTCGTTATTGGCCGCGGTCGAAGCGACCCCTCTCAGGTAATGTCGCCGTAATGGTCCCTCCTCTTTGACGAACACGAGTCCTCCGCCGCTGTCTCCCTTGCACAGCGCCGTACCTGGTACAAGCGAGTAATTCGTTAACTAACTCAAAGAAATCCTTGAAGCAAAACTTAGTGCTTATAAATAAAAGTACATAAATAAATACGATGATTGCAATTTTCATCAATTAAATTAACAATAAGTTCTCTCTTTCCACACAATGACTTGAACCGGTCTTTGTCGAAAACGAAATTAAACTTATCTAACTTGTAGAATCAATTGAATTTAGAATTTTATGCAATGAAATTGACTTAATTGCTATTACGTACTGTATAGTTATAATCATACACGTTATCATGATTCTTGTAAATATTGTTGGGTTCCTCAAAGATTTCGGTCGCCACAGAAGCGCAGTGTGTTTTACAGCACTTTCTAATTTATTCCTCTTACACTAAAACATATTGAGAGTCCTTTCTACTTCCTGGAGAAAATTTTTAAATTTGTCATCATCCCGAAAGTTTAAAAAAAATTACTCTAGGAAGGTACTGGCATTACCAGAAAATCACCCCTCTCCCCAGATTGTTCTGGTCAGCTCCTTATCTTGAGGGATCATATTTTGAGGCAGTTTATTGTAATAGTAAATTCACATTACGGGCTTGTGTGGTGACGAAGTTCGTCTTTCTCACCCCCAGTACCTGAGACAGGTGCGCTTCGATACTTTGAGTATATTTAGAGGGATTGATTATAAAATTAACGAGGTTTGCTAATTGATGACAGTCAAGTGACCCAATATTCTGTGCGTGAATGATACTAAAAAAGGAGGATAGTGATGTGGTCATCAAACACGGATTATTTTATCTGGCGTTGATCAGACACAACGAGTATGCCGGGTACTAGCTTTGTCCTATCAGAACAAAAATTTAATCTGTGAACGACTATAAATATAAAACCCATGATCTTTTATACTAAGCACGTATGTCCCGCGTATTTCCAAACCGACCTATCATCGTTAAGAGATTCGGTCGAATGTAAGGTATATACTATCGAAATGATATAAAAATGAGAAAATAGTCATTTTCAGTATTAGTTTGGTGGGTATATAAAGGGGTGGTATAAAAAAAGTAAGTTTTGAGGTGAAAAAATGAATGAGAATTTGGATTGCCTTCTTTTACTTTAACAAGAGTTTAACTTGTTTGTGACAAACGCTATGATTAACCAAAGCAGAATACACTGAGTAGAGAAGAGAAGATAAGAATATAATTGCTTTGCAGCTGTGGATGGTTGTTTGAATGGATAGGTGAGTGTACTCTATCGTTAACCTTGGGACTAACTGTTTTTAGTTGTCTGCTGTGTTAAACGTTTACAACATCGTACAATAATGGTCACTACGAAGCTATAACGAATAAAACTGGGTAAACTTCAGGTTCTCTATGTGGAAGATGAGAATTAGCATGTAGAGTAATTAAAATATATCTTCGGCGAAATCAAATTATGTTATTAAGATTTGACAAAATGTGGAAGATACAGAAGTCTGTACTCGAATATGAAACAGAAAAGTTATGTGGAGTGAATAAAAGTTAAAATTTCAGGAAGTTACATAAAATTAGTGAAAATGCGAATAAATTAAACAGTTAATGAAAAATAGACAACGTGGGCAAAATTTGCTGTCTACAAGCGGAAAGTTTGAAGGACAAGTTGAGAGTTTGAAATCACATGTAAAGCTACAAAATTAAATGATGCGTGAAAGAAAGAAAAGTTTTATAAAATGAGATTGAAGGTCGGATTTTTATTAAATGTCATTTCCTGGTGAGAGAAACACGAACGGTTGCCAATATTCTACTGGACAAATGTTTACGAATGGCGAGGCTATTAATAGTAAATCTAAAATTTATATAAATTAGGCTTACCATTAGTATGTCCTGCACATATTTTATCACTGGTTATATAGGCGCGGAAATCTGGAGACGAATTAGCGATGCATTGATCGATCTCCACATAAGGTAAACGTACAACTTGGAGCTCTGGAGATGTGTGACCGTCTTCGTCGATGAAGCCCCAACCAGCAATCTAAAAGGTTGAGACAATAAAAAGGTAACCGGTATAATGAAGCTTAATTTTAACCGTCTAGGAAAAACAGATTCACCAAACTAGCATCGCCCAAGAATGTTCTAAAATAAAAGGAAAAGTTTTAAATAGAAGCCTGATTACAGAACAAATTATTATATAAAGAAACGACCTGTCAACGAAAGATCTAGGGTTCTAATTTGTTCTTGTTTGTTCTTTTTAAAGATCTGCATTATAAAGCTTTCCAGGATTTTGGCAAACATCTACAGAATATCGTTCTTATATCAAAAAAAAATAAAAATAAAGCAATGTACAATGATTTTTTGTACAAATTATTAATTTTCATAAATAACTAAATTTCTACACTCTATATCGAACTTGATATATTTGTAAAAAATACTTTTTCGTTGTCAAGTCACATCCGTTGTGATAGACTTTACGTTATATAATTCCATATAGCCTATGACAAGTGGAACTCTAAGACAAAGCTAATCTTCTACGCCAACCTATGTATAGCTAGTAATATTATCCGAAACGTCATCTGACGTATTAAAAAACTGGACAAGTGCGAGTCGAACTTGCCCACCCAGAATTCCATACAAATTCGCAGGTACATATTATAAATAGTGTAGAAAACCAGTCTCGCAGTTTTTTCCGAGTTTTGTTTGTAATTTTTTGTGATTCTATTCAAAATATACAGCTTCAAGGGAATATAGACTGGAGTATATGATTTTAATTTCCACGCGTTCCCGAGATAAAGGGTCTTGACAGACGGTGTGATCTTTAAAAGTGATCTTATAAAGGTTTCGTTTTTCCTTTTAGCGTACGGAATCCTAAAAATAATGAAAATAGATGAGACCAATCATCCTGGTAGTGAATTATAAATACAAAGTGATAAACTTCCTCTTCTCACAACCGCCACTCAAGAATATAAAATGAAGAAAGAAGTTCAACCTTTGGCTTTCAAATACCTGTGAAGCGACAAAAGAAATTGATAACAAATTATGTTTTCTTTATTTCTTTAATTTACAAAACGCATGTTGAGTTTTTTTCAAATTTGGCCGAAAATCCATTGAGGATTTTAAAAGTAGACTGTTTTATGTTAATACATTAAAATCTAAAAAGCTATCGCTCTATAAGTCTATTAATGACATTTCATTCTTTGAAGTTTTTAGTTCTATTGTCTAAAAAATATTCTTAAAACGTCTTGGGACAAATACAATTGCAAATTTATATTTCACGAAATATTCACTTACATCTGTGTCTACTGATAAGGTCTCCATGACTAGAGCTATGGCTAGAGCAACCATAGGCTACTGTACATAGGCTCCTCGGTGATTTGCTTTTGGAGTGCAATCACATCTACTGTTATATACTGTCTACCTCATCCTGCACACAGTTCAACCCGCGTGGTCAGTTCCCGTGACGCACCGTCTGATGATGCGTTGGCACACGGCGTTACAGCGATTGTAACGGCAAACATCGTAACACAAAGCAAATACACTACCGCGCCAAGGCAGAGACGCAGTAGACCTTGTAAGGTCTAATCTGTACTATTTAGAGGTACAGTATTTAGATGTATTGCTATTTCCATTTCTATATCTAAAATCATTTATTGTTTTATAACAATACTTTCGTATTTTTTTAGTGTGAACTAAATGTGACTTAATACTAGTCTTGAATCAAATAAAACCTACGAACAGCCGCACAATGAACTTTTGCTGCTTCAACTATTCCAAACATATTGAACTCTTATCGGCCATATATAAGATCTTTTCCCTTAATATTCGTCTTCAACTACTCACTTTACCCAAATTGCCTGCTGTTAGTTGTGTACGGTCCAACTTCAAATCGAAATCAACGCAAACGGGCCTCACGTACTCGTTGAAGTCGAAAGGCTTCGACAGGTACACTATAGCGATGTCGTCCTGGAAGTTGGTCTGTACGCCTCGAAACCTTTTGGGGATCACAATGTCGTTCACCTGAAAGACAAAACGGAACTATACATAAGAACTATGATTAAATATGTAGCTAACGTGGTTGTTATCTAGTATTCTAAGTACGGACTTCTGTGTATTTGTATGTCAAATCAAATCATTTCCAAAAATATTTAATTCGTAGTTAATAAAATACGTCATTAATCAATTCCATTCAACATTACCATTTATTCCAAATGCTGATTTACCTCGAGACGAATGAGCATAAAACGCAAAGGTTATGAAATTAAACAAACATACATTTTTTTTAATGTTTAAAAAAATTAAAGTGATGACAAGCTTAACATTCTGAAGTGAGCAGTACCAAAAGAGCAAAATCAACGTGTCAGTGTCACTATTTTAATAAATTCAAATTCAAATTCAAAATATCTTTGTTTCATAGGTTACAAAATAACACTTGAAATACGTCATATTTTTTTGCGAATTTACACTTTACTGCTTGTTCGGAAGGCAGTTTTTCCTCAAGAAGAACGAGCAAGAAACTTAAGGGTAGCTCTTTTCTAACTTGCACATACATAACCAAAACAATTACGGAATCATTAGGAATGACAATCCCAGTAAGACGTCGAGCCGCTTATGCCCATTGATTTTTGTCTTCTAAATATTCAGAAATAGCATAGTACCCTTTTTTACTGAGTGATTGTTTAATAGCACTCTTAAATTTATGTAGGGGTAAATCTTGTATATCTACAGGAACCTTATTGAATAGGCGCACACAGAGCCCTCTGAATGAATTTGAAACTTTACTTAGTCGACTAACATGTGAATTCAGTTTATTTTTTTTTTTCTGGTATTGAGATTATGTCGACTACTATTTCTTTTAAACATTTCTAAATTTTTTTTTACATATAATAAATTTTCATAAATGAATTGAGATGCCAGGATTAAAATTCTAATTTCCTTAAACTTATTTCTAATGGACGTATGAGGTCCGAGCTTGTAAATTGCGCTTCTGCAGCACCAAAATTTTCTGAATATCCGCGGCGTTTCCCCAGAGCAAGATACCATACGACATCAGACTATGGGAACAGCTAAAATAAACCAATCTGCCAGTTTCGACGTCTGATAAATTTCTCATTTTTTTGACAGCATAGGCGGCAGAGCTAAGCCTTTTCGCCAACTTACTTATATGAGGACCCCATTGAAGCCTGTCATCTAAAGTAATTCCTAGGAACACTGTAGAATTAACAAACTCCAATTCTTGGTTGCGTACTGAAATAGTTCCGGATCCATGTCTTACATTTGGAAGTGAGAATCTTATACATTTTATTTTCATTTCATTAAGAAGTAAGTTATTTGCAGTAAACCATTTCTCTACCTTAGAGATAGCATTGTTCACATCGTCATAAGTAGGCTGTTGTCTTTTAACTTTGAATAACAAAGAAGTATCATCTGCAAACAATACTATCTCATGAGCATCCTTAACAAGGCTAGGCAAATCATTTATGTAGACTAAAAAGAGAAAGAGACCAAGAATTGATCCCTGCGGTACACTCATGTGAACTATGGATCCAGACGATTTCTTACCATTGACATCAACCCTCTGAACCCTGTTACTCAAATTCGACTTCAGAAGGTCGAGTGCCCGGCCTGTTACTCCATAGTGACGTAGTTTCCCGATCAGAGTTTCATGATCAACACAATCAAAAGCCTTGGAGAGATCGCAAAATATGCTAATTGCATCTCGCGAATCCTCCCAGGCTCCAAAAATATGTTGCACTAGCTCAACGCCAGCATCGATTGTTGAGCGACCCCGAGTAAAACCGAATTTTTTATTTGACATTGGTATAAAAATGTACTAACAACTGCTTTAGGTTTAATTTTTCGAATATTTTGCTAAGTGACGGTAGTATAGATGTGGGTCTAAAGTTATTGGGACTTGATGCACTACCGCCTTTGAATAATGGAATTACTTTACTATCTTTCATCAAATCGGGAAACACGCCATCATCTAAACACTTATTAAAGATAAACGCCAAATGTGGCGCAATATAATCTATAATTGAGCTTACAATTATAATAGAAAGACCATGAATGTCAGCAGTTCTCTTCATGTCTAGAGATTTAAATGTTTGGATAACTTCTTCAGAACTAACATGTTTAAATTTAAATTCCAAATTAATATCACAAATTGAACTATTATTCCTCAGTAATGATTCGGCAAGAGCGGGAGATGAGTTAAGAGAACTCGTAGTTAAAACTCAACTACGTAGTTAATACTCAAGGCATGTGCTATGACGGGTTCAGAGATATAATCTTTATTAGAGTTTTATCGTACGACTGTCTATTTAAGGTCCATTTATGTAAACAGAGTATATCACAATTATAAATTTAATCAATCGGATTGTTAATCACGAAAACTTTACATGCATTTCAGTGTACGTAATCCCAAATTCGGAGTCAAAATGTATGATAAAAGTTCTGGCCGACGCATTAAATCATCGCTAAAACTGTATTTTGTTATTCGAATTTCGACATGTTGATTTGCACGTGCCAGTGTATTCGTCTTGTGGAAGATGAAGAGACATGTTATGACTCTTATTGTTTCTAGTAATACAAGCGTTTTGTTTGCAATCGGCGTAATGTTTAAATAAATAGCCGGCGCGTGTTTAACCTAAATCACCATTTAATTTGTCGTTTTCAAACGTTCGCAACTCACTTTCTATCCTTGCTTTCATTTGTTTCAAATTATTGCATGCGTTGAGTCTGGCTGTTGACTTAGAGTATCGAAGTGCTCAAGACATCCAAATTATAATTAATTTAGGGCAATATAACTTAATCTAAAAGCCGAATGATCTTTGGAACCAAATCAAGTACAAACCCAAGCAAACGCAAATAAAATTATTTCTCTTTAGTTGTAACGGCTTACAGCTATTTATATAGCGTGTGTGTGTGTGTGTATGCGTGTGCGTGTGCGTGCGTGTGAGTGTGTGTGCGTGAGTGTGTGTGTGCGCGTGTGAGTGTGTGTGTGTGTGTGTGTGTGTGTGTGTGTGTGTGTATATTATAATCAGTTGAGAAACAAGATGAAAATTCTAACATCTCTTAACTGCGCTCCGTGGTCAAAGGGTGTGCTCCACGGCCGGTACAGCTTCCTCGCGGCGACGGCGAAACGCGAACTGGGCGCCGGGCCCTCCACGTCGCTCCAGAAGCAATGGGCCGCTGAAACCCCAATGTGATCAGCACTGAGTTTATTATTCAAAGTGTATCCTGGACAGGACGGCGCAGATAAGAAGCTGTCGACGTATATGTTGTAACCATTAGTGCTGTAATGTTTCCCGAATAAAAAAATAAATTCACATTAACACCTCAAAATCTTTAGTAATGTTTTTGTTGATAAGCTTGATATGTAAAGATTGGATTCAACATTAAAAGTCATCCCAGTTTAAACCTGAAAATCCTACTAACGATCGTTTTTCAACTTTGAGGATCAAACTAGAACAAACTAGAACATTTATCATGTTTTCCGTTTGTCTATTCTTCTCTTTCTTAGTAATTTCTCTATCCGGTTTCCACAATCATACAACCGTAACGAGTGCCAATGACGTTAGTAGCGCTCGCTGGCTTTGCCATTGGCATCTTTTGTTTTGGGTCAAAACAGACTTTAATAAAAATTTAGTTTATGTTTTTAAAGTCTATGGTCTATCCAATTGATCATAAGTTATGCTATCATAGAAAATAAATTCTGCATTTCCTTACAAAAGCAAGTAGTTCCTTACAAAGCAGTGGTGACAGAGTTCGTGTGCTTCTTAAGTCGAACGTCCAATATTATTGGCACGCCTTCAGATTATATTCCAATTAGTTTTTATTTGTGGAATCAATATAAAAATTCCATTATTTATATTAATTAAATATAAGGAACATCAAAAAAAAAATCAATAGTACGTCTTTTTTTGTTTGGCTTCATTTGGTTAGTATGCATCATTTGTGTTATCCACCAGGTACTTTGTTGCAAAAACAGTAACTACATGTTCGGTCCCATTATGTTTATTTACACAGTTACGCTAACGTTCTTTTTCGTCTTACACCTGATCTTCACTGCTAGGTTTAACCTTTTGTTGAATCTCGTGAAATGTGGTTCGTTTACTGCAGTGAAAACGATTAGTTTCGATTATCCGTTTAAATTTTTTTTTAATTATTTTGAATTGCTTTCAGTATATTTATCAGTAAGTATCACATTAATTTCAACCGAATTTGTTACATTTTTCATTAGTTTCACAAAATTATTAGCACTCTATGTTTTGGAGGTTAAAATACGTGCACTTGCCGTGAAATGGCCGCCAAAAGGAATGGATATTTTTCCATGGATCAGGCGCAACCAAAACCGCCAGTCGTTTCAAGAAGACTGTTTCAAAAGATCTTATGACAGGTCCAAAATGTGACAATAAGCCATTCTTATCTCGTCCTCTTGTTTTATTTTTTATACATATCTCACAAATTTTACAAAGATCCATAATATTTATATTTAAATTTTTTATGGTATATTATGTCTGTCCAAGCTTCTTTTCGATTTGTTTATAGTCCTAAATGACATATGTTTTTGAGTATCTCGTCAATAAGTTTTACTGTTTTCTTCTAATATTTTTTTGTAATATAAATTGTGCTTTGATATTGATTTGTTTGTTTTTTTTTTACTTTTTCATTTTTTTCTTGATTCAAGATAATATATTCCAATTTTATTAAGTTTACTCATATTAATACGCAATTATATTTGTTTATACTATTTTTCAAGAGATCAGAATTACATTATTTCATCTATTTGCATCCAAGCTCGCTCTTGTCCCATCTGTTTTTATTTTATTTCCAAGTATTTTATTAGTATAGGAATTACTAGCTAATGTGGATATTCCCATCAGTATAACCTCACCCCTAAGAGTCTGTGTCGCCACAACTCTGTGAAAGAACAACACATACTCATCATGCTCCATGAATACTTTTCTGGATTCCTTCATTATGCGCAACGTGGAATAAGACCTGAGCGATACAGCATTGACCTTAAACTAACCAAAATTTTAGAGACATTCTATAGCCCCATATAAAGATATCTAGTTCCCATATAATAATATATAAGAAAGGTTATTATTTTAAATGACTTCTCGTAGATAGAATCAACGTGAACATTTCAACTAAATTGGAATCAATCATCACCCCTAAGTCTGTGTATAATGCCTCATCTTTTATCGCAATATCGTTTATCTACGATAATGAAGACGTAGGCTGATATTTTCTAAATAATCTAAGCACGGCAATTCATTACTCATCCATAGATTGAACGGAAGAATTGTTATTTGATATGCTCTCAATTTACATTGGTAAATATTAATTGTAATAATACATGGTAAAACTATTTTATAAAATATGTTCTGAATAATTGTGGATTAAATTAATTCATTTTCCGAAACAATACTTGTAAACAATATAGCCTCCTTCTGGAAACATTTTAAATCACAATGTCTATTGTGTGTACTAACCTGTTACCACAAGTTCGGCAGAAATAATAGAGCCGCCGCATATTTGCATGTAAGGCTTGTACAGCTTGTTATAGATGCCGACGTGCCACGGCAACTCTCTGATTCGCGCTCTCCAGCCCCCTGATGCAATAGGCTGTACAGGTATTTCTCTACGAATTCTTCTTTCACTGAATTTTATGCCACATTCTGTGTCAGTAAATAATACTATATGTGAGTATGAATCAGGTATAGCAGGAAACCAATGTGAGACAACTAATACCGAACAGGGATCAGACACAGACATAGAACCTTAGAATGGATAATTTCATAATAAAAAAATTATTCCGAACTCATATTTTACACTTATAACAGAGAATTCTTATATTTTGTTTCCATTTCTTTAAAAACCTCGTTAACATAATTTTACAGATTTTCGCTATTGCTAAGGCATTCAAAAGCATGTGACCAATTTCCAGAGCGTAAGAAGATCTTATATAAATATATATGATATAAAGAAACATGTTTAATATTATATACGGAACACTCACGACTACGAGTTACAATTGATTCTCGTACGTATTTTTAAGAATTCAGAACCGGTTTTTCATTCATATACGTAATGATTCGTAAGTAAAAAGTCTAGTTTAATGAAACTTTCGTGTTCGTCAGAAGGTCATGTTTTAAACACAAAAATTGTTTATGCATATTACCAGTACCTGCGTTTGCGTTAAAATATTTATACTCCTTATATTTATCTTTCAGAAGTAGTTATTAAGTTAACTTTGTAACTACATTAATTAATCTGACCTGGTAAACACGCGGGTGTGTAGTTCCAATTACCATCGACACATTTCATGGGAGGTAGATCCGTGCTAGAGCGGTAATAGGGAGTATCGCAAACAGGTAACACTTCTGCACCGTTCGGTTTGTAAATGTCGCAAATTGTTGAAAACTCTAATGAAGGCCATTTCTTGCATAAATAATAAATACCAGCCTTATAATCCAAACTACAACCACCTAAAATGAAGTATATTGTTCCTTAAACACCAATTTTCGTCTTATATATAACAAATAAAATATTACTAGTAAATGATACCCGAATTACTCTTCAAGGTACTCGGAGTTATAAATAAACACGTCTTCCAATTAATGGCTTAAAAAATGTAAGTAATATAATCTGCTAGCTTAATGCAAGTTAGAAATTTAACTAACATTTTGCACAAGCCTTTTCTAGATCGCAAATTTTCTCATTTCCCTCATTTTCAAATTAAAATTCAAATTTTCTCTTATTCATTAACCGTCAAATCAAGTGATAATTTGATTAATATTTTGATCATAATGCCTGGAAAAAACACGGCAGACCTAGAAGTAAATTTCGTCTCCGAGTTTCAGCAACAATTACCAATATTAGGCCCCTCGACTGACTTCAATAACCACTAGCACTCAATAACAAATCGTTGGAATAACAATTTTAATACGTATTTACCGACACATGTAGGCAGTACATCCGACCACGCTCCGTCTGAGCAATTAACTTCCGCGGGTCCAACAATACCGTAGCCATCTTCGCACTCGTAATACAATCGGAGGAAAGTGTAATTTTCACTGGAATCGCCATAGGGCTGCTCCAAAACATCGTATTGGCCGTGTTCTGGGTACGCTGGTAACTCACATAAAGCAGACGCGTTTGGTAATCTGTAAAATAGCATTATGTCATCAATCTTATTGATATTGTAAAATAGTTCTCAATTGTTGTATTTTGTAGACCTTCTTCAACTCTCGCTTCTTCAACTTCACTTCTTCAACTTCCTATCCATGCATTTAATTTAATTATGCCTTTATATTGTTGTAACACCATAACTTTAATCTTTATGAAATTTGCTTTCTTATTTGTTTCCTAAACAAAATCATTCATTTCGTCCACAATCGTCTGCGACTTACGCGCTGACAACGCAAGTATTTCCTGACAGTGAGCGTGCAGGAGACATCCAAGGGATAGCCCATCCGATCATAGGGTTTTAAATCACAAATAAGTTAAGATTCATGATGACGATAAGCAACTATGCCTGTTATATCTGTGAATGTACAAGCAGTAACTCTATGTTCCCTCCATATTAAGAAAGGCTTTGAAAACTCGACACAAAAATTGTAGTGCCCTTACCCTTCACGATTAACATGCATAAAATTGGTATTTAATAGATAATTGTTATCATTTGATTTGACTTCGCCTATAAAATATAAAACTCCGGTTCTTTATAAAAAACGCATGGTTTGTCTACAAAAAAAAAATATGTCCTTTCTGAAATAGCACTTGTACATATCAGTCTGTAATTCTTCTAACGCTTTTTCATACGAATTTATTAAATATTTATATATCTCAAATTGCATAATTTTTTTTTTCCCTACCTATTTCATTTTACTTTCTATAAGTCTTATAATGTTCCAAGCTTTTGTCTATCATAGTATTCGTTTTCATCCAAGATTACCTTCAACATATCCATCTATAATTTTCGGATCACCGATTCGGATCTCACTGAATTTAATCCGTTTTAATTTTATTTATTTATTTAATTCCCAGAAAATAGTTAAATACACATTGATAAGTATTTTTAAATCCTGTAGAGGAAACATGATGTTCCCTGTGCATAGTTTAGGGAGAAATGAATAGGCATATATGATTTATTTGTCATACATGCCTATTAAACAAAAAAACAACTTAATACATATATAACTTAATTACTAATCTCAGCTATTTTACAGTAAAAAAATAACAATAATAAGTAAGTGCTCAAAAGAATAAAGTTCCATGTGAGATGTTATACTCGACTTTAAAAAGCAAAGACGAGAAATGGGATATGACCTTTTATAGAGATAATAATTGCTTTTGACTGACCATTAACCATTTTTTAATATTATATTTAATTGATTTAGTTAACATAGGTGTATTCTTAAATTCATTTGGTAACATATTAAAGTATTTGATAGCTGTATATAAAGGACTAGTTTGGTACTTGGTCTTGGTAATTTTAGTTCCCTGTATATATTTGTGTCTGGATCTACCATCGTAGTTATTATATTTATGTGCGCAATTTTTAAAGTATTTGATCAGACTACAATAGACAAATTGTTGCTTGATGTTACATATATGCTTGTTTTCTGTTTTAATTTTTTTTTTAATTCTTTTTTGGATTGTAAATAATGTCTTGATAGAATTTTTATATGCACCACCCCATGCTATTACACCGTAGTTAATAATGCTTTCGAATAATGAATGATATAGCATTTTTAGTATTCTCCGTTCTATAAAAAGACTTAGTTTGTACACGAGGAATTGGAAAAACTTGACTTTTTTAACTATCTCATTTACATGTACATCCCACTTTAAACAGCCATCAACATAGATACCTAGATATTTACAGTAATCGACTCTTTTTATTATAACATTATTAATACTAATTTCAGTCCTCGGTATAGAATCACTATAACATGAAAAATTAGATAGACAGTTTTCTCAACGTTCAACGTTAATTGATTATTTTTTAACCAATTATAGACATTTTTTAGAACTTTATTCATGTCACTTTGCACATCTTCCCAATTATCTGCTGTACACCTGATTGCAGTATCATCAGCATATGATGATAAGTGATTTTTGTCTACAATGCTAAAAATATCATTAATGTATAATAAAAATAATAGGGGTCCAAGTATGGTTCCTTGAGGGACTCCAATTCTAACATTTTCAGGTTTACTGTATACTCCTTTATATCTTACCGTTTGAACTCTGTTATCCAGGTAATCTTTAATTAAATTATTAGCAACACCTCTTATACCATATCTCTCCAATTTGTTCAGCAATATGACATGATTAACAGTGTCGAAAGCCTATGCTAGGTCTAGGAAAGTAACAATTGTTCGTTTATCAGAGTTTAAGTTATCATATATGTACTGAACAAGATCAGCATGGGCATCACTTGTGCTTTTATTTTTTAAGAAACCAAATTGCCTCTCGGATATTATGTTGCATTCAGTTGTAAAATCCGTTAAACGAACATGTACTAGCTTCTCCAGTACTTTAACTATGTTTGAAATCAGTGATATAGGACGATATTTACTTGGCTCATAGTGACTTCCATTTTTGAATATGGGTACAATAACTGCGGATTTTAGGGCACTAGGCCAGGTTCCTTCATTCAAATAAATATTAAATATATGCTCAAGTGGCTTGCTAATATATTGAGCCAATGTTTTTAAAACTTTACTGTTAATACTATCCGGGCCACCTGCCTTGTCTTTTAAGTTTTTAATGATCTTAAAAATTTCATCAGAATCAGTAGGTCGTAAAAATATTGATTTACAATTATTTTCCACTATATCAGACGCCCTATCTTCACACATTTTATCAGAATTGATTCTTTTAGCCAGACTTAGACCTATGTTGCTGAAAAAGGCAACAAAAACATCAGCCACATCTTTGGCATCCATTACCTCCTTATCTTTATAGATTAGTTTTTTTATTTCGTTATCTACTTTGCTAGTTCTGCCTAATTTATTATTTATGTATTGCCATAGTTTTCTACTGTAACTGTTGTTTTTGTTAACCTATTCCACTTCATAGTTTCTTCTAGCCCTAGTAATTACACAATTTAATATATTACAATATGATTTATAATTGTCTATGAGTTCAGTATTACTTTTATCTATTCTCCATAAGTTATATAGCAATTCCTTAGTTTTACAGAATTTAACAATACCCACAGTAATCCAGTTTTTTCTTGGTTTATTTTTATTTTTAGAATTATTCGCTTTAACTTTCATTGTTGCCTCTTTAGTTAGTGTTTTGATGTCATTAATTAACGTATCTATTGCTATATTCGGGTATTGTATTTCAAATATGTATCAAAGATCAGTTTGACTACAGAGCGTTTTTAATTTTTTATAATTAATGGTAGCTTTAGGATCTCGAGAGATGCCTCTTTATGCCAGTTAACTGTTAGAAAAATAGGATAGTGATCTGCAAAAATTTTAGTGTATGTAAAAGAATTTGACTTAGCTATTTTAGATTTAATAAACATGTTATCAATACAAGAACCCTCGAAACTATTAGGTCTAGTGATGTCACTAAAGCAATTAATATAGTTAGCATTTAACATGGTCTCCAGGAATTGTTCAGTTATAAAGTCTGTTTTGAGTAAATTAATGTTAAAGTTGCCTACAATACAGTGGTGCTTCACATTTTTGTTTAACCTTAAATATTCTTTCATTTGTACTAATGTAAATATTCAACATTTACATCATGACACCTATAGATACCTGTGATTTTAAACGCCATGCTATTTTTAAATCTTAAGATAATTGATAGTATTTTACATGGACCTAATTTCTCGGTAGTAGCTGTGTGTGAGATTGTGGATTTGACGTAGATCACCACTCCGTCCGCCTTGTTGACATTTCCATGATTGTAATGTATAGTATGTTCATCTAACTGGTAAAACTTATAGTAATCTAGATTCCACGTTTCGGTGCAAACAATAACATCTGGTTTTATTTCAAGACTATTTATCAAAAGTTCTATGTTTTGGTAATTTGAATTAAGGCTTCTAACATTGAGGTGTAGTATTAATAGATTATTGGACACTAGGACCTGGTTTATCTCACTTAGACAGTTGCAATGTTTTTCAATTCTTGTTATTTTTTCGTCATAGTTATCCATTGATAAGTAGATAACTAAGTGTTTGTCGATAACACAGTTCCTTTGTTTTGACCAGGTATTCGCCCTAGGAATTTAGGAACTTTAGGTAACGTAGGGTAATCCGTCATATTCATTATCTTTTGTAATTTAAATTTGATGTATTCACACTTCGTGGTATCATTTGGATGATGGTTTGTACATTTTGTTGTTTGTATTTTCATTGTAAAAGCACAATTAACACATTTAATAATTTCAGCCTTGCATTCGGTAGTTTCATGGTCACAAGAGCATTTTAAACATTTTGTCACATTTCTATAGTTCTTACCACTGTGGTTTAAACAACCACATTTAAAACACAGGTTTAGACTAATGTCATCTACCACTTTACAACATTGATATCCTATGTATAGTTTATACTCGTTCTTGACAATAGCACTTTATATCTCAGACGCAGCTTCAAGAATAACAGTGAGCTGTTTTAGAGCATTTTTGAATTCAATCACTAATGTAAAGTTACCGTTAAGCATCACTGGGTTCCTATTCTTAATATCCTCCGTAAGGCTTTCAAGGTTCATATCATTTTGTACATCAAGTATTCTCATTCTCGGTGCCTTTAGCGTTTGCACTTCAACTTGGTAGTCGTTGATCAATTTATTTCTTAGCATGGCCGTAGTTCTTTCGACGTCTTCTTTGTTTTTACACTTGATGGTAACATCACCAGATTTGTTTGTTTGAAGTTTCTTGATCGGTACAGCGATATCACCCAGCAGTTGGCACTTAACTTGGTTGATAGTATATTTGTTCTTTTTATCTTTAGCTTTAATTACAATTTTGGGAATAACTTTTCTAGTATTATTTTTATCACACTTTGCTATATCTGCATAACTAGCCACATTTGTTTTATTGCAATTATTTCTATCTTTTTCTAACTCACGAAGCATATTATTTTTATCTTTCAGTTCGGAGTTCTGTTCTTTAAGTAAATCATTCTCAACCCTGAGTAGAGCCAGGTCATCTTCGATGACTGTATCATCCAACAACATGCTTTCTCTGGTTTTATTTAGAGAGATGTTATGTCGTAACTCCTCTCTTACTTTGTCTTTCTCGAACATTTTAGTGTAAGCTATGATTTTACGAGCGTTTTCACAAGATCAATGTTGTCAAATTGACTTGTAGAGGTTATGTTCACATTATGCTTCGAGCAGATAACTAGCATATAACTAATAAATTTACCTGAACCATCTTTATTTAGTCTATTAAAATCATTTGTATGGTATACACTTTCACATATCAAACAAATCACAATTTTGGGAACTCTTATATTGGAATGGCACTTGAAAGTTTTCACACTGTTCTCTGCGATGTCAGTATCGCCCACCATCTTAATCATGTTCTTTTTCACTTATCGCACAAGCATTCGATCCACAGCAGAGTTATCCTTACCAGCAGCGCCACAATCCTTAATCCCGTTCGCCGAACGGGTTGAACGCCGCACCGCGCCTCATACTCGATGCCCTGACGGTTTCCCGCTTTGCAGCGGGAATTGCAGGCTATTATCGAGACGCAGTATCTGCAGGATGTGCTCGTAACACCACTAGGAACACCAATAATTTAAACACGCTTTTTTTATTTATTTTTATTATTATAAATTTAAAACGCTTTTTGAATAGAACATTTTGATTTCGAAGTGAACATTTTTAGACAATTGGTTCACATGAAGTTTTGATTTGAGGACCATTAAGTGATTTTACCAAAGTTGTAAAGGCAAAGAAACAATTATCGTATTCATTCACTTTTGTTACCGAATCGAAGCGAACCTTTTTCATATCTTCCCGCTGTATATCCACTCAACCACTAAAACCATTTAACAAGGTAATTTCTTATAGAATGTTTCACCAATCAAAAAAGTACAGCAATTCTTTTGGACACGTCTGAGATATGAGCACCTCAAACGAAACCAGCGTCAATATAATTTTGAATGAAATATGTAGAAACCTCCGATTCACTAATTTATAACGATTTTCATAATCTTTTTAGCAAGATGAAGACGACTTCCTCGCTTCTTTCCTGGCTCTTATCGACATTAGAGCTATAAACATGGAAGGACTCATGTTCTACAAAAACACTGCTACCTTTTCCTTACTTCTCATTCTCGAAAGTACTTGGAATCATCATCATTATCATAAATTTCGTCATCCATCTCTCTCAGTATATTTAGAGCACCACATCGGTACCAGTCCTCACTTCACTCCTCCTGGTGATGGGTAGCATAACTAGTCACCACAATCGACCTAACACTGTTAAGAGCGTTAATATTGTAAGCTTTACACTACAAAGGTCGATCTTACTAAAAGAGAAATATTGTTGAATGTTAATGGTTTTCCTTCCGATGTTATTATTGGAGATATGTTTAGGTAAACAGAGATATGTTTAGACTCGCGCTGGGAAGATCTTAACGCGAAAGGTGCACGGGACATCCCGTCAGTTTCTGCGCACTGAGAATGATATCATAAAATTTTTGGTGCACCTTAAAGTTGGCTATATTTTTAATTGAATATTGTCAAATTTTAAAATAAAATTTTTACTATATTTTATTATTTCATGGACGCATTACTTATATTTTTGTATTCATTAATAGCAAATTGTACTCTTTAGTTTTGTCTTTTACATTTCTGTCTTATGTCATGATATTTAATGACACTCAATCCTATGCCTTCAGAGTTTACTTTTGTGTTAAAAAGAGCATGCTCTTTAATCTGCACAAGTTTATTGTTAAACTGGCCATTGTACTTTATGTTCTGTCATTTTATTATTAAAGTTAGGATATGTGAACATCCAATGTATCTATTCACCAACACAAATTTGGTTAAAGTTTAATATTAATAGAATATTAAAACAAAATTACCACAAGAACCGCTTACAGTCCTCAATAGTTTAGTTTGGATACGTTGTTGAATGCTCTCCCTTACTCTCCCAATGGTTTAGGTAACGATGATAACTTAATTATACTTACTGGCTTTTAATATTTTAATATTTATCATTTCTTTTGTCATATTATTTTGATAACACAATAATTTTAGAATAAATTGTGCGCTTATGTGTAAAACTAAGAAACAGCTTTCCGTGAAATTAAGCTTTTTTGACCGAAAATTAATATTTGGGACAAAATTTAACATTTTTCTGTAATACAGCCGAACAGCGCCATCTCTCGACACTAGTTTTATGTAATAATTACGAATCACCTCAAGATCCTTTTTTTCTTTGCATTGTTTCAATTTAGTTCGGTTTTTTTTTTATGTTACGTTAAATACTGTATTTAGTATAAGGATTGCCTAAATCCTAAGCGGCTCCAGCTGAAAATCATCACCACAGGCCAGGCGGTGATATCATGCGGAGCTGGAACCGATTCAACATTCGGGATTCAGTTAATCGTGTGACTATGTAGTTTCTACTCCCACATTGTTATGGTGTTGAATAAAAAGGTTTTTCTTTCTTTCGTTCATTATAAAAGCAATTAAAGTAAGTGGCATATCATTGAATTAGTTCGACTTACTGCAACCGCGTGTCGATTTCACTTCCATATCCTGATATTTCGGTAGTATCTGTAGACAAATGGACTAAATTAGGTAAAAAGTAATATTGAAATAGATAAATACTACTTAAATTATAGTGAAAAGGCAAATTTAGGATATCTCAACATGTAACAAAGTGCTTTTGCCTGCTTAGTAAAAAAAGGACTTCGTATTAATGAATATTACATCAGATCACAAATGCAACTAATGGGATAAAATATCACAGACCTATCGAGGTATCTACTTTAGAATACCCGGAGCGGTAAGAATGAGGAACGAGAGAAATCTACGCTCACTTAAACACTTTGGCGCGGCGCCCCGCCACGTGCCGCCGTCGCAGCGCACGCGCGCCGCCCCGACGAGGCCGTAGCCCCCGCGGCACGCGTACTCCAGGCTCGCCGACGCGCGCTCGTCACCCGGCTTGGCACTGGCGTCGCCGGCCACCACGTACAGCCCGTGCTCGGGGTACGGAGGCAGTTTGCAACACTCCGGATTTGTACTTGAACAGACACAAATATTGATAGTGTGAATAGATATACAAAGTTATGTAGTGGATGTCAAGGAATGATAATTGCTAGAATTTTTTTATTATGTTTAATGTTCTTTCCCATAACAAATAAATAATATTTATTTAGTAAATCGTACTATTTTGTAATAGACCCAGTGATCAAGTTCATAATCACCATACTAACCAAATCGAATCAAAAATATGTTTATTGCATAAGTAATGAAATTACACTTGAAATACGTCATTATTGCATTCTTTTCGACATTACCGCGCATTCCAAATTCTGATTTACCTTGAGACGAATGGGCGAGAAACTCAAGGTTGCTGCTTTTTTACTCATCGATACAAATTATTGAATAATTAATATTATAGTCGGAAATTTGGAAATAATATAGAGCAACCTGATAACCGTTTTAACTTGTATATTCTACATTTAAATAATAAAGAGCATTGAGTGTGTCCTTAGCTACTAAAATGTTGGAGGTTTGATTCTTAACAAGATTCTTATTGAGTAAATTAGTCTTTCTATCTGTAAATAAAACATTTGGTATTTTGTCTTAAGCTTTTTGAAATTCAAAACTACTCCAGAAACTCAAGCTGTGCCACACAAAAAAAATATTGTTATTTGACAATTTTAATATGCATTAAATACACAATTTCAAATCACCTTGGTTAACTTTTAGTGTTCTACACGCAAAGATGCCGTGCAGTCGCATGTAACATGCGTATTTCCCTCGAGGTACAATTGAATGCGCCGTCAAGCACAAGGGCGCACAGTGCCCTCAGCATAAAGTTAAAAGAATGCTATTTGTTAAGGGATGAAAAAGATAAGCTGCACAAGGTGAACAAGCGACTGACAAGATTTTTTACCTGACTTTAATACCAGTTTTTACCTACCCAGGAGAAAATATTATTTGCGCGAATTTAACAACATAATGAATTTAAGAATTTGATACGAATTCAATTTTATCAAAAGTATAGCTAAGATTATGACGTAGACCACTTACTTTGTCTTTGGACTTGCTTCTTGGTTTGTCAAATGATTGCAGGGTTCTGTGGATCGTGCTGAAATAAAGGTGAGGTACGGTTTGAGAAAAAATTATAAAAAACGCTATTGGCTTAATGTCGATTATAATTAGTATTATTAATAATTCTTCGAGTGTTATTAGCAAACAGATTCCATTGCTTTCTTTCATTTGTCCAGAATTTTGACAGCTTAACGAAAGAATTCGTCAAATTGTGCATTGAATACTTTAAATATAAAGGGTTATGATAATAATGACTTCTTTTTTTCTTAGACAGGTTTCGATATATGATAAAAATTACGTATTTTCTATTTTTTGACTGTCAGATTACGTTGACATTAGAGGATCAGAAAATCGGTATGAACTAACTGCGAACGAGACCCTACGAGCTGACATGATCCGATTACATCTTGTCAGTGTGTTGGAATTTGGGTGGATCTTGACTCAATTATGTTAGAGCATTCTGTTTAATATGATTGATGATTGAAGTGCTTTCTACTCTAAAAGTTTGGAAAGTGACTGTATTAGAAACGGAAGATGGTTTTAGAAGCAAAATATAAACTGTTTTATCTATAAAATAACAAGTTTTGTAATTGAGGTGTTTTGTAAATAATTATGTGTAAACATTGTAAGAAGTAGTTAACCAGTACATTAGCGAGTACAATGATAACACTGCGATTTTACAAGATATATCTCTTTTGTCCAATAAAAATTAACCCGAGTTTCAAATTCCAGAAAATCGATTGAAATCTTTTAGTCTCAAATATCTAGAATAAGCTTATGAAAATACAGAACCTTTAATACGAAATAAGTAAACAAACTCTAAGGAAGCAGAACAAGTGTACAAAAGTGATGGAAAATTATTATTAAGATAACAAAGTATTGAAACCTAAGGTGGTAGAATATAACTTCCCTAATTTATATACGAAATGGTCACTATCTAAAACAAAATATATACTGTTATAACTGTAAGTAATAATGAAAACAAATTATAAAACAAAATGTAATACATTCATAAGAATTAATGTTAGGGTTGTAATAATATATTTAAAGAAATTAAATAAAGAACAAAACTAAAGGAAATTAAATTAAAATAATAATAATATCATAGAAATACATAAAAAAGACATAGCTATTTTAACCCTTACCTACTAGTTCTGGGTATGACACTTATAAATGTACGAAGAAGAACGAAACTCACATTAAGTATAAAAGGGCCACGGTCATCATGAAACGGGGCGGAATTAAAAATAATAATAATATGAAATAGGTAGCTTTACTCAGTATTATATTAGCTAATATGTAAAGTCGCTAAAGTTCATAATAATACGCTTGCTCGTAGCATGCAATAACAAGCAGCATGCAACACACCGCAGACTCACTAATCTGCTTTTCTGCAAAGAATCCTCATCCAACGAATTTGATAATAAATTGAATCAATATTGAATTCATTGAATAAAGATTACTATTCATAGTGAGAGATTGCATGCTGTTTGTTATTGCATGTTGCAGACAAGCGTCTAGGTTTTTTAAACCGATTTCACAAGTTTAATTATAATTAATAAAAAGGAAATTATGATACAAAACTTTAAAAAGTATTGCACTTACGAACGCGTTTGAGGATCTCTCGACTCCACGCGCCGCGAGCACAAGCGACGTACACTACTTCGAGTGCAAAGTACTCATCGCTAGTGTACAGTATGAGCGAGAGGTCGTCGAAGGCATCACCCGGGCCGGCTTTAGTGTTGTTAATGACAATGTAACTACCATTTTCTGGATATTGTGGCAGGACACACCTTTTTTGCGTGACGGGTGCAATTCTGCAAATACGTAATAATACACTGTTTATGAACGGGTTAAGAGGCAACTATGATGCATATTAGTACAATTTATACCTGAGTCATTTGCAGTGGTCTAAATAGAGTTTAAATTGAATGCATATTAAGATAGACCAAACACTTGAAACCGACGAGATGCACGAAACGATTGGTGGATTTTTGGGATGCAGGACAGGCATGCCAATATAGTACTATGTGGTAATCTATAATCTCTACCTACACTTTTGCAAAATAGGCGTGCGTATAAAATAAAAATAATAATGATAAATTTAGATATGCTAGGCATCCAAACTTAATACGTCAATTCGGAACCCTTATTGTAAGAATCTAAGGAGGTCTATACTCAACTTTGCCTTGTCCTATATCCTTACACATTTGGTATCGTCATCCACATAAGTACCAGACTTAGTGAGCTATACCTTATCCTTAATAGATTTTCTGCTGATCTTACATCCCGACAATTATAAAGTCTTCTTTAATTGCCCCGCTCGGATCGTCAGACCATTTTGTGGTTCGATGTAAGGTGTCTCTCACACGGCCACTGCTGTCAATTCGAACAGGAAAACGCCATGTTTGATACTACAACGTAGCAGACTGGGTTCAGATACGAACTTTATTTGTGTTATATCCACAGGGGTGAGTTTTCTTCAATGCGGACGATTCTAATGCCTGCGCTGACTCCATTGCTGCAGTGGCGCTACAGGCAAAGAATGTTAGTGTTGTTACCAAGTGGGAAATATAAGTCCAGGTTTGGTAAGCCTTCTAACACGGCATCTTATCTTTAACTGGAATTGTGTCAAAAGCTGAGTGGATTTCATTGTGAAATGGTGGGTCAAATGCCAATCTACTCAAAATGGACGAATCAAAACTTTGCACTTTTACTGCTAGAAAATCTTTTTTTCTCCCGTCTCTACTCTTCGGAAGCAATTTATTTAGTGCCACACCTAGTATCGGGATCCTTTTTATCGACGTATCGCTAATCGTTCAGTTTTGCGTACATATAGGCAGAAAAGTAAAACTAGCTTTTTAAAAGCTAGTAATTCAAACCGGATCATCGGCACTTACTTTACAAGGCACAGGTTGGACTTCATCTGTTCTGTTGTCCTTTTTAGGCAAGCGCACCCCAATGCTAACTTTTTTTTATAAAACAGCGTCGATCGTCACAAATCGCATTAAAATCGATTGGTTTGTCCGAAAGATGTGGTTAACGAAGAATTTGAAAACAAAGGGTTTATTTCAAAATACCTAGGAAATATATAACAGATTCATGTTGAGCACTCAGTCGTCTTTTTCTGCTTGAAAAACTGCATCGAATGCCATAAGGCAGATCAAAATCTACTGGAAAGGATTTAGTCGAATTTAAAAATAACGGTTTTAAATTCTCGCAATAAAAACTATCTTAAATTAATAAAACACTGTTATCAGTTCATTCTGCTAAAACAGAATTTTCAGTAAATCTTGACTTTCTAGGGTCATAGGAATCTATTTTTTGCCATTTTTTATTGCTGAATAATGTCAATATGTCAGTGAGTCAATTATGTTTTTTAACAAGCGATATCGATATGGATGCGAGTCGGTTTAAACGCCTGTTAAAAATACTTTTCGTATTATGGACACGGAAAACACGATGTCAAAATGATATTCTATTGCAATTGCTGAGTAATGTCAGTATGTCTGCATGTGTGTGTGTATGTGTGTGCGTGAGCGCGCGCGCGCGCCACGCGTGAGTGCGTACGTGCCTGTTTATATGTGTGTCTTACAAAAATATTCAAAAAGCGTTTTGTAGAATATTTATTAAAGTACTCTACCGATAAATACCAGAATCTAATTACTCATAGTTTTTTGCTTGAAAAATCTACGTCAATCGTCGCACACTGCGTCAAAATTGGTGGGTTTGTCCGAAAAGCATATTTTACAAAGAATTCTAGAAAAGTTTTTTTTTCATAGTAATGTGAAATTTTTGATGGTTTTATGTTTGGTAATCGGTTTTTTTTCTATTTATAAAACTGCGTCGAATACCATAAAGAAGATTAAAATTGAACGACACGTTCGACATGCGCAATTGTTGGAAGATTAAAAAAAGCGTTTTGTACATGTATAAATATTTGCACTCGAAGAACTCAAAATGTATTATAATTATAGTTATGAACTCGGAAAACTCAAAAAACACTAAAATCGATCTTTAGACCGTAGTGAACACTCGACAATTCATCTCTACTTTATTTTTGGACTCTTCCAGCTCAGAAATAGCCAGAAGTTCCATTAATGGCTGCAGGGTCAACCACCTTACAGATTTTTTTAACACGCTGTAACTCGTGAGCCGCTAATGAACCGGTTCCGTTTATTTATAACCTAAATTATATGAAGTCGTCTGATTCATTTCGAACCGGCTCTACGAACACTAGTGGCCCCAACATTCATAAATATTCCGCTCGTATGAGCATTTTCTTTTAATTTCTCTTTTTGTTCTATTTTAAAATTATCAGTTTGTGCTGTCCTAAATTTAATTTGTGTTACAAAATAATGCAATTTCGCGTTAATTAATTTTAGAGGTGTTGTATACGTATTATAAAATGAGGATACTCACTGACAATCTTCTAGTTTTCCACAAGTTTTGAGGCCATCGACAAAAGAAGACACTGAAAATAAAATAATATTAATTCTTGGAAGTTTAACACAAACGGAAAAACTGATTTTATTAATGAAATTAGCGACGCGGGTTTGCAGTTCATACATTAATTACCAAAACATGTAACATATTCTTCTAGGAAACTACGGCATGAGGAGCAGCCATGAGAGAGCAAAACATTATAACGATCTTCATATTTTTGTTTTGAAAAGCAAATACATTTAAGCTACAAGTGATTTATGAAATAGCTTCCTCGCTTTATTTTCAAAATCACGAGAAAGTCGTGACGCATTTTAAAGTATCGATTTTACACGACACAAATGTTGACAACAAGAAAAAATTACATTAAATTTTCGACAGGATCTTAGTTAAAAAGACAAACAGTAAAACAGAACGATGAAGCAATACAAATATTAGGTGCGTTCTAAAATTTGTTTTTGAAAATAACCTGCCTCTTTCAAAATCAAACTAACAAACAAAGTATTAGTTCTTTCTTCGGCCTTTTACACTTTGGACTAAAGTAATTTAAGAGTGCCATTTTAAAATAACGAGACTAAATAAACACACAAATCGGATGCATTTAGTAAGTGTAAATATAAATATTTGTTTACATGCCATAATGTCTTGATCTACATAAACTGACTATCATAAGTATTACATTTGCATGTAACTTTTGACTTGTAATATTGCAATCGGTAAACTGGGTGTGATGTAAATGTTCGAATAACTCTTTCAACAGCAAAGCAGTAGTCAACAAAACTCACCAAAAAGTAACAGGGCGATCCAACTCATAGTGACGCTATTTACTCGACAATTAAGAAGAAAATACTTCATCGATGTAACTACTGGAAAATGACTGATGTAATTCCTCTTCACCGCATTCACAAGTGAGACATTTCCGAAGGAGCACCTCAAGCGCACTGACGGACCCAAACTGGTTTCCGGGGGACCTGAACGAACGAGAAAAAGCGAGAGGACATTTAGCAGTGACTAAGTAGTATGGTGACACGCAATTGTACCGGTTTTATTGTTCCATCTTTTGAGACATAAATATTGCTTAAAATAGATAAAATAAAAAAAAGTATTGCTCGACTATCACTCCCAGTCCAAATCGTAGACGTATTCCCGTTTGAGTCACTGCTACAGTTCAAACCTATCGCCGGACCCTGTTTCAATTGCAAATCCTTTCATATAAATCCATTTCTATTATAACAGTAGACAACTAGAGCTTATTTTATCAGCTATCTGACAACAAAAGAAGACCAAAAGAAATATGCAGATAGTTTAATGTATTACAGTACAATTTGAGAGAAATCAATATATTATTAACGTGAGTTGAGTGATGTGTTTAAGGGGATTCAGTGTGAGTGGAAAATAAATACAATGAATAGAATAAAAGGATCAGTGAAGTGAGTCAAAGGACGGACTTCAATATCGCAACAATAAATAATATTGTGTCGGTAGTGTCAAGAATTATAATTAAAATAAAAGTAGTTTATTTATTTCTTATCGAGTGCTTTAATTAGTGATTCAATAGATTTTACAGTGCGTTAAATAAAACGTATTAATTTTGTTGTATTTCGTTTATATTGAGAATGTCTTATAATTAATAATAATTATAATGCTAAGTACTTACTGTTAAAATGTTAACATTAATAATGAAAATAAAGTCAAAAGAAAAGAATAATTAAAAATTATACAGAAAATTATTTTGTCTTTTACATGATGATAGAGAGAATAATAAAATATCCATAACATTGCCTAAGAATGTTATCTATACATTAGTCAAATTCAAATGATCTTTTATGAAATGCTCATGCGCCAGAATGTGAGTAAAAGTGGGTACTGCGTGCGTGTTGCACTTCTTGTCGTTATTGGGCGCGGTCGAAGCGACCCCTCTCAGGTAATGTCGCCGTAATGGTCCCTCCGTTTTGGTGAACACGAGTCCTCCGCCGCTGTCTCCCTTGCACAGCGCCGTACCTGGTACAAGCGAGTGATTCGTTAACTAATGCAAAGAAATTCTTGACCCAAAACTTGGTGCTTGTAAATAAAAGTACATAAATAAATACAATGATAGCAATTTTCATCAATTAAATTAACAATAAGTTCACTCTTTCCACACAATAACTTGAACCGGTCTTTGTCGAAAACGAAATTAAACTTATCTAACTTGTAGAATTAATTGAATTTAAAAGCTTATGCAATGAAATTGACTTAATTGTTATTACGTACTGTATAATTATAATCATACACGTTATCAAGAATCTTGTAAAAATTGTTGGGTTCCTCGAAGACTTCGGAATGTGCCAGAAGATTTCGGTCGCCACAGAAGCGCAGTGCGTTGGCCAGCACCTTCTGACCTATTCCTCTTACACTAAAACCTATTGAGAGTCCTTTTTACTTCCTAAATAAAAATTTCAAATTTGTCATCATCCCGAAAATTAAAAAAAAATTAATACTCTTGGAAGGTGCTGGCATTACCAGAAAATCCCAACCTCTCCCAAGATTATTTCGATCAGCTCCTCATCTTGAGGGGTCATATCCTGAGGCAATTTCCCGTAGTAAATAATTGACATAATGGGCTTGAATGTGGCGACAAAGTTCACCTCTCCTCATCGCTAGTACCTAAGACAGGTGCACTTCGATACTTTGAGTGTATTTAGAGGGATCAATTATAAAATTAACGAGGTATGCCAATAGATGACAGCCGAGTGACGCAATATTCTTTGCGTGAATGAGACTAATAGGCAAGCTAGTGATGTGGCCATTAAACACGGATCGTTTTGTCTGGCGTTGATCAGATCCAATGAGGATGCGGTACTGGCTTTGTCCTATCAGAACAATAAACTATTGTTCGTTCGTTCATTCAAACGTTTTCAGATTAAATTAACCTGTCACTATGAATTTATAACGAATAAGAATTAGTAAACCTCAGGTTTTCAATGCGAATTAGATGTGAATTAGCATGTAGAGTAATTAATATGTATCTTCAAAACCAAAACCAAAGTGTGTTATTAAGATTTGACAAGTTGTGGAAGTCTGTATTCGAATATGAAGCATAAAAGTTATGTGGAGTGAATAATAGTTAAAATGTTAGGAATATATATAAAATTAGTGACACTGCGAAATAAACTGAACAGTAAAGGAAAAGCAGAGAACTTGGAGAAATTGGCTGTCTGCAAACGGAAAGTTTGAAGGACAAGTCGAATGAGTCTAAAAGCACATGTAAACCTACAAAATCGAATAATACGTGTAAGAAAAAAAAATTATTAAAACATGGTTGAATGTCAGATTCTTATAAAATGTCATTTCCAAATGGGAGAAACAGGGACGGTTGCCAATATTCTACTGGACACATGTTTAAACTAATGGCTAGGCTATAAATAGTAAGACTGAAGTTTATATAAACTAGGTTTACCGTTAATGTATCCTGCACATATTTTATCACTGGTGATATAGGCACGGAAATCTGGAGACGCATTAGCGATGCACTGATCGATCTCCACATAAGGCAAACGTACAACTTGGAGCTCTGGAGGTGTGTGACCGTCTTCGTCGATGAAGCCCCAACCAGCAACCTAAAGGGTTGAGACAATAAAAAGGTAAGCGGTATAATGAAGCTTAACTTGATCCTTCTTGGAACAACGGATTGACCAAACTAGCATCGCTTAAGAATCTTTTAAAATAAAAGGAAAAGTTTTAAATTGAAACTTGATTACAGAGCAAATTATTATTCATACCTGTCGACGAAAGACCTAACGTTCTAGGGTTCTAATTTGTTCTTGTTTGTTCTCTTTGAAGATCTGCATTATTACGAAAGCTTTACAAGATCATGGCAACCGTATACAGAATTTCGTATTTATATCTAAAAATAAAGCAATGTACAATGAATTTTTGTACAAATTATTAATTTTCATAAGTAATTAAGTTCCTTCATTTTATATCAAACTCGATATTTGTAAAATATTCTTGTTCGTCGCCATCCGTTGAGATAGATTTTATGTTATATAACTCCATACAGCCTATGACAAGCGGAACTCTAAGATAAAGCTTATGTTACAACGTCAACCTATACATAGCTAGTAATATTGTCCGATGCATCAACTGATGTATTAAAAAACCAGACAAGTGCGAGTCGAGCTTGCCCACTGACGATTTCTTACAAATTCGCAAGTACATATTATAAGCAGTTCAGGAATCGAGCCTCGCAGTTTTTTCAGAGTTTCCATATGATTTAATAAAAAATATACTCTTGCAGATTTTTTTCCTTTGTATAAGTTAGTAAAAGCTTAAAAAATTCTACTAAAAAATTTGGTTACCCATACGGTATGCGCCGTCATAACTCTATGGGTAACCACATCAATCATCGGATTGATTACGTACTTTAAAAAATAAGGCCTATATTTTTATGATTTATTTACAAATCTATGATTTTCAGATTTTTCTATACTTATAGTATAAGACGGTATTACTTGCCGAATTTCATAGTTTTGGGTCAACGGAAAATATTTTATAAATTTTGAATCCCTTGAGAGTGTCAAAATATGCGTTTTTTGCGAAATAAACTGCCGTATTTTTTTTAACGTTAAGTTAGAAGTTTTATATTTTTACAACTTCAAGGGACTGTAGACTTGAGTATATGGTTTTAATTTCAACTGTATACCTCCACGCGTTCCCGAGATAAAGGGTCTTGACAGACGGACGGACGGACAGACAAGAAAGTGATCTTATAAGGGTTCCGTTTTTCCTTTTGGCGTACGTAATCTTAAGAATGATGAAAATATATGAGGGCAATCATTCTGGTACCGAATTAGAACTATAAAGTGATAAATTTCCTCTTCCCACAACCTCTTCTCGAGAATATAAAATGAAGAAATAAGTTCAACCTCTGGCTTTCAAATACTTTGAAGCGACAAGAAAGTGGTAAGAAATTATTTTTCTTTATTACTTTAATTTATGATACGCATATTGAGTATTTCAAATCTGGTCGAAAATCCATTGAGGATTTGAAAAGTAGACCGTGCTATGTTCTTATATTAAAATTTAAAAAGCTATTGCTATATAAGTCTATTAATCACGGGGATCTATGTCTACTCATGAGGTCTCCTTGACGGATCGGACTAGCGCAATTATAGGCTACTGTATATATATATGGTTTCAGAGAAAGCTTACGCTCAGCATGGGTCACTGGATTGGTTGTAAAAGAAATAGCTCTAAATACGATTTCCTTCTCGGAGGACGATCGCACGTGCTGTTATAAACTATCTACCTCGTCCTGCACGCAGTTCATCCCGCGTGGTCTGCTCCCATGACGCACCGACCGATAACGCTTTGGCACACGGCGTTACAATCGCTTTAAAAGACAAACGCACTACCGCGCCAGGGCAGAGACGCGTTTATTGTTATTAATATTCTCTTTAATGCGAACTTAATGTGACTTAACAGGAGTTTTGAATCAAATAAAACCTACGAATAACCGCACAATGAACTTTGCTGCTTCATCTGTACCAAACATATTGAACTCTTATCGGCGACATATAAATTAATTTTCCTTAATATTCATTTAAAAACTACTCACTTTACCCAAATTACCGGCTGTTAGGTGTGTACGGTCCAACTTCAAATCGAAATCAACGCAAACGGGCCACACGTCCTTGTTGAAATCGAAAGGCTTCGACACGTACACTATAGCGATGTCGTCCTGGAAGTTGGTCTGTACGCCTCGAAACCTTTTAGGGATCACGATGTCGTTCACCTGAAAGACAAAACGATACTTAGGAACTATACTTAGGAACTATAATTAAAGATGTAGCTGACGTCATTATTAACTAATATTCTAAGTATGGACATTTGTGCGTTTGTATGTCAAATCAAATCAAATCAAATCCAAAAGATATCTATTTCCTAGCTAATGAAATTACACTTGAAACACATCATTATTCAATTCTATTCGACATTACCACCCATTTCAAATGCTGATTCACCTGGAGAAGAATGGGTAAGAAGCTTAAGGCTTCCTCTTTTTTTACTCATCAATACAAAGCATTGAGTAACAGCTAGTGAACAAAGTAAGCCTCTCAAAATCTTACAAACATACAATTACAAAACATACAAAAAAACATACAATTTTTTTAATGTTTAAAAAAAATAAATGGATGATAAACGGTTATAGAGATAGAAATGTAATCTGCAGATGTATTTTCATATTTCTGATGAAACTTTTTTTGTCATGAAGATTCGTTTAGCCAAAGAAGAGTTTGTAAGATTAAAAAACATACATTTTTTTGTGTGTCATAGGCATGCCTAACATTCTGAAGTGAGCAGTGTCAAAAATGCAAAATTAGCGTGTCACTATTTTGATAATCAAGACATGTGTTGTGACGAGTTCAGAAATATATTAGGTTCTTTATTAGGTTTTTACCGTACGACTGTCTATTCAAGGTCCATTTATCTAAACAGAGTATTTCATATTTATAAATTTACTCAATCAGATTGTTGATCATGATAATTTTACATGCATTTCAGTATACGTATTCCCAAATTTGGAGTCAAAATATATGATAATAGTTCTGGCCGCAGCATTAAATCATCGCCAAAACTGTATTTTGTTATTCAAGTTTCGACATGTTGATTTGCACGTATGAGTGTCTTCATCTTGTGTAACTAACTGCTTAAACGACCGACATGTTATGACTCTTACTGTTTCTAGCAAGGCGAACGTTTTGTTTGCAATCGGCTAAGTTTTTAAATAAATATCCGGCGCGTGTTTAACCTGAATCACCATTTAATTTGTTGTTTTCAAATGTTCGCACCTCACTTTCTGTCCTTGTCTTTCATTGTTTCAAGTTATTGCATGCTTTGCGTCTGGATGTTGACCGTCAGTATTGAAGCACTCAAGGCATCAAAACTATAATTAATTTACGGCAATATAACTCAATATTGCTTACTCTCTTTTATTATTTTAAATAACTAATTTAAATAATCTCCACCAACTCTTTTCGTATCTCTAAACAAACAAAAATAAAAAGTCAATTAACCAGAACGATCTTTGTAATTAAATCAAGTACAAGCCCAAGCAAACGCAAATTAAAATGCTTCTAACACCTAAGTAACATATATATTGGCTAATACGACGATGAGTAGAAATTTAGCATTATTTAGCCTCCGAGTTGCTATGAAATTACATTATTGCTTTTATTGCTATTGCTAGATAACATTTAAGCCAATACACAAAAATTCTTTCTCTTTAGTTGTAGTATTAAACGGGTTATATATATATATATAATCAGTTTCAAAACAAGATGAAAATTCTAACATCTCTTAACTGTGCTCCGAGGTCAGAGGGCGCGCTCCACGGTCGGTACAGCTTCCCCGCGGCGACGGCGAACCGCGAACTGGGTGCCAGGCCCTCCACGTCGCTCCAGAAGCAATGGGCCGCTGAAACCGCAATGTGATCAGCACTGAGTTTATTATTCAAAGTGTATCCTGAACAGGACAGCAGACGAGAGCTGTCGACGAAAAATGTTGAGGCATTAGTGTGGTTATAACGTTTCCGGCCAATGGTTTTCCGAAGCGAAAATCTCCTATTGTAGGTTATCGAACTTAATAAGTGTTGGTTAGAGACAGACGCAGCGACTAGTCGAGTATCTTTTCTCACACAACAAACATATAATTCTAATTTTAAAGGCCCATTTTCATTCCGCCTGATGCAGCATTTATAAGATAATTGAAAACTTGACCGTTATTTGAGATATGTTATTTTAAGATAAGCATTCATCATTTTTTCCATTTGTCTATTCTTCTCTGTCTTAGTAAATCCTCTATCCTGCTCCTACAATCATACAACCGTAACCAAGAATGACTTTGGTAGCGCTCGATTGTTTTGTCAGTTGCATATTTTGTTTTGGGTCAACACAGGACCTAGTAAAAGTATGGTTTGCTTAAAATATCTATCTACTAGACCATAAGTTATGCTATCATAGAAAATAAATCTTGCATCAAAACAGTGGTGACAGAATTCGTGTGCTTCTTAAGTCAAACGTACAATATTATTGGCACGCCTTCAGATTATATTCCAATTAGTCATTATTTTTGGAATGTATATAAAAATTCAAATAGTATAGTACAATTTTTTTTTTTTGACTTCATTCGGTAAGTGTGAAACATTTGTGTTATCCACCAGGTATTTTGTTGCGAAAACAGTAACTGCATGTTCGTTCCCATTATATTTATTTACACAGTTATGTGCAATTCTCGTCCAGGCTAGCATTCCTTTTTGTCTACATCTGATCTTCATTACTAGCGCTTGGTGTAGCCTTTCGTTTAATCTCGTAAAAAATTATTCGTTTACTGCTGTGAACAACGATTGGTATCGATTATCCGTTTAAATTTTTTTCAATTATTTTGAGTTGATGTGATACTCACTGATATTGATCAGTGAGTATCACAGCAGTTTCAACCGAATCTGTTACATTATTCATTAGTTTCACAAAATTATTAGCACTCTATGTTTTTGAGGTTAAAATATATGCACTTCTTGTGAAATGAGTTGACAAAAGGAATAAATATCTTTTCATGGATCAGGCGCCACCAAAACCGCCAGTCGATTCTATGAAACTATTTCAAAAGGTCCTGTGGCAGGTCCAAAGTATGACATTAAGCCATTCTTTCTCGTTCTCTTGTTTTATTTTTTATGCATATCTCACAACTTTTCAAAGATCCTTAATATTTATAGTTAATTTATTTATGGTATGTCTGTCTAAGCTTCTTTTAGATTTGTTTATAAAACTAATGACACATGTTTTTGAATTCATCGTCAATAAGTTTTAGTGTTTTCTTCTAATATTCTTTAATACGGTACATTGTGCTGTGATATTGATTTGTTTGTTTTATTTTTCATTTTGTACATTTTTATTTTTTTCTTGATTCAGCATAATATCTTCCAATTTTATTAAGTTTACTTATACTTTGTTTATACTATTTTTCAAAAGATCATAATCACATTCATAGATTTTGCTCTTTTCCCATTTGTTTTTGATTGATTTCCTAGCATTTTCTCATTAATTATAAGCCAACGTGAATAATCCCACAAGTCTAAGCTTACCCCTAAGAGTCTGTCTCGCCACAACTCTGAAAGGACGACACGTACTCATCATGCCCCATGAATACTTTTTTGGTTTCCTTCATTCTGCGCAACGTGGAATACGACCTGAGCGATACAGCATTAACCTTCAACCAACCTAAATTCGAGAGACATTCTATGGCCCTATATAATGATATCCAGTTCCAGTGATGTTGTCTATACTTGCCACGATGACAGAAGTTTGAAAGCAAGACCGTAGAACTAGTAATAAGAGGAGGTAAAATACTATTATTAAATGAAACTGGTGTACCACGTCTCTTAAGGAGAGATAAAGTTAAACTGGATGCTATAAGCTAATACGTAAATTAAATTCAAATCGGTACACAAAATGAAACCGAATCATGGGCTCTTTATTGTCACTTTCTTGGAAATAATGAAAAAAACTAAACGTTTACTCATTGTTTTCAGTGCTGTCTCTCTTATTGAGAAGGCTTTTTGATTTTCGTGGTTATTCTTTATATTTAGAAAACAATTACGTTTCATTCATTTTCAAGCAAAAGAGCAAAAGCATATAAAAACCCTCAATGAATCTAAAAGCTATAACAAATAAATGTACCAGCCTATTAATGACATTCTAATGTCCTACAATAGAATCTGATTGTTTTAAACAAATAGAGTTAGTGTTTTAAATATCTTACGAGTATACAGATGTGATAGATCACCAACGACACAAAACTTTTCAATGTAAAATTTAATTTGTTTATATAATAAATTTGGATCATCGAAAAGATTTTTACAGTCAATGACTAAGCTTAAACATAAAAGTAATTGGTGCCTCATTTATAGGTGACCACAGCAATCATAGATAACAACTGTAGTAAATTATATTTCATATGAAATTAAAACGAAATATAAAAATATGTAATAATAGTTGATATCTAATACCTATTAGGCTACTCATACTGAACACATTTTTTTCTAAATGAAAAGTATTTGTGATGGAAAATATTAATCAATTATTAGCATTTTGTTAGTAAGTTGTAAAGCGTCGCCATTTTATTTATTGATGCTAATGAATCCGTATTTGTTCTAGAATAACAAATATGAAATCGATCTATGTATCCTAGTCTGGATAGTATACGTAGAACTGATATTTAAAAACAGAAACACAAATCGAAAACATCTAAAATATTTCTCTTATTTACAGTAGAAAAGACAAACTGGACAAAGTTTGCATTTTGTTGTGAACTGCGCTCATAAGCTAAAAGTTAATTAGAAGTAATAATTAATTTCTATAAGAAAAAATATTCGAGAGTAGAATATTACATTAACGCCATCCTGCTCGCCCCGCCATCCCTATGTTGGCAATTTTGATGTGTGTTTATATACTTTTAAATGAATTTATTTCTTGGGGTAGAACTTTTGAAAGGCAATAAATTATTGTTTATCGATAAGAAATTATTTAAATTATTATAGAATAGTCTTCTAGACGGCTATTCAACAAGTATAAATACCGAAGCGCAAACGCAAAGAGGAGAGTTTTGTTTCTACGATAAGTGAGTTCACAGGTCAAGTGCTATCAAAGAGAAGCGTTCAAATGGTTTCGCAGCAATTTATCAGTGCTTCTGGATATACGCCTTTTGCTTTTCTACGTGTTTTCTCTCTTCTGATCTCAATCTTCGAACTATCAATAAGGTCATTACATAACAATATTAAAATGTCTAAGAGGGTTTTCATATCTAAGTGTTTTATTTTGTTAAAACGCAATTATACTAAAGACGCCACACAAACCGTTTTTGTATACTTTCCAAACTTTTTTTATAGACCTCGTAATAAAGATTCCAGAGCACGCTGCAGCAATCCATTCTACTTCGGACCAAAGCGCTATATAGTAATATTTTAACTCAAGGATTTGTAAAATCCTCGCAATAATATATTAGAAAGCTTGGAATTCTAAATGACTTGTCGCAGATAGAATCAATTTGAACATTTAAACTAAATTTGGAATCAATCATCACCCCTAAATCTGTGTTTAATGCCTCTCTTTATCGCAATATCATTTTACGATAATAACGACGTAGGCTGACCTTTTCTGGGGAATCTAAGCACGGCAATTCATTACTTGTTTAAAGATTGGACGGAAGAATTGTTATTTGATACGTTCTCAATTTACATTGGTAATTATTAATTATAATAATATATGGTAAAACCATTTTATAAAATAAGTTCTGAATAATTATGTTTTAAATTAATTTAGTTTTCGAAACCATGCTTGTAAATAATAAAGGCTCGTTCTGGAAACATTTTAAATTACAATGCGTATCACCACACCAACCTGTTACCACTAGTTCGGCAGAGATAATAGAGCCGCCGCATATTTGCATGTAAGGCTTGTACAGTTTGTCATAGATGCCGACGTGCCAGGGCAACTCTCTGCTTCGCACTCTCCAGCCCCCTGCAATTGGGGCTACAGGTATTTTTCTACGATTTTTTCTTTCAGAGAGTCTTACGCCACATTCTGTGTAAATAAATAATACTATATGTGAGTATGTACCAGGTATAAGAAGGAACCAATCTGAGACAACTGATTCCGAACAGGGATCAGACACAGACACAGAACCCTAGATTGGAACATTTCGTATTAAAAAAATAGTTCCAAACCCGTATTTCACATTTAAAACTGACAATATATTTTGTTTCCATTTCTTCAAAAACTCTGTTAACTTAATTTTATATATATACATATATACATATATATATATATATATATATATATATATATATATATATATATATATATATATATATATATATATATATATATAAAGAAACATTTGTAATATTATATACTGAACACTCACGACTACGAGTCACAATTGATTTTGTGAATATAGAACCAGTTTTTTTATTTACATGTAAAGATTGATCAATAAAAAGTCTAACTAATTGAAACTTTGTATTCGTCAGAAGCTCATTTTTAAAGAAACAAATTATGTATTATCAGACCTGCGTTAACATAGTGACAATAAAATATTTATCTTTCAGAAGTCATTATTAAGTTAACGTTATGATTACATTAATTAACCTGACCTGGTAAACACGCAGGTGTGTAGTTCCAATTACCATCGATACATTTCATAAGAGGTAGATCCTTGTCAGAGCTGTAATAGGGAGTATCGCAAACAGGTAGCACTTCTGCACCGTTCGGTTCATAAAACTGGCAACCTGTTGAAAACTCTACTGAACGCCATTTCTTGCATGAATATAAAACACCAGCGTTATAATCCAAACTACAACCACCTAAAATGAAATACAATGTTCCTCAAACACCAATTTTCGTTTTACATAAAATAAATAAAGTACTATGAGCAAATAATATCAGAATTAGTCTTTAAGGAACTCGAAGTTGTATACACGTCTTCCATTTTATTGAATTTAACTAACGTTTTGCACAAGCCTAGATTGCACATTTTCTGATTTCCCTCATTTTCAAATTAAAATTCAAATTTTCTCTTATTCATTAACCGTTAAATCAAGTGACAATTTAATTAATATTTTCAACAAATGCCTGAAAAACACAGCAGACCTAGAAGTAAATTCGCGTCTCCGAGTTTCAGCAACGATTACCAATATTAGGCCTCTCGACTGACTTCAATAACCACCGGCACTCAATAACAAGTCGTTGAAATAACAATTTTAATACGTATTTACCGACACATGTAGGCAGTACATCCGACCACACTCCGTCTGAGCAATTGACATGCGCAGGTCCAACAACACCGTAGCCATCATTGCACTTGTAAAACAATCGGAGGAAAGTGTAATTTTCACTGGAACCGACGTGGACCTGCTCTAAGACATCGTAGTGGCCGTGTTCCGGGTACGCTGGTAACTCACATGTACCTGATGCGTTTGGTGTTCTGTAAAATATCATTATATCATCAATCTTATTGATATTGTAAAACAGTTCTTAATTATTGGATTTTGTAGACCAGCTTTTCACTTCTTCAACCCTAGCACTTCCTATCCATACGTTTCATTCAAGTACGCTGTTACTTTGTTCAAATACCATGACCTTAATCTTAATGAAATTTGTTTTCTTACTTGCTTTCTAAAGAAAATCATTTATTTCGTCCACCATCGTCTGCGACTTACACGCTGACTACGCAAGTATTACCTGACAGTGGGCGTGCAGAAGACATCCAAGGGATAGCCCATCCAATCATAGGGTTTTAAATCACAAATCAGTTAAGATTCATGATGACGATAAGCAACCATGCCTGTTATATCTGTGATTGTACAAGCAGTTACTCTATGTTCCCTTAATACTGAGGAAGGCTTTGAAGACTTCACATGGAGATTGCAGTGCCCTTACCCTTCACGAATAATATGCAGAAAATTACTATTTTATAGATAATTGTTATCATTTCATCATACCTCATCTATAAAAATACAGAACACCGGTTCTTTATGAAAAACGCATGGTTTGTGTACAAAAAAAAAATATACCTTTGAAATAGCACTTGTACATACCAGTCTATAATTCTTCTGACGCTCTTTCAAACGAATTTATTAATTATTTATATTTCTCAAATCGTCCCTAATTACAACTGTTTCCAATATTGTTGCCCAAAAGTTTTTTACTTTCTCTACCTATTTCACACTACTTTCTTTAAGTCTTACAATGTTTCAAGCTTTTGTCTTTCGTACTATTCGTTTTCATCCAAGATTACCATCGACATATCCATCTATAATTTTCAGGGATCTCACTGAATTTAATCGGTTTCAATTTCGAAGTGAACATTCTTAGACAATTGGTTCACATAAAGTTTTGATTTGAGGACTATTAAGTGATTTTTACCAAAGTTTGTAAAGACAAAGAAACAATTATCGTTTTCATTCAATTTTGTTACTGAAACGAAACGAGTTATTTCATATCTTCCGCTGTATCTTAACCACTGAAATCATTTAACAAGGTAATTTTTTGTAGAATGTTTCACCAATCAAAAACGTACAGAAGCTCTTTGATTGAATTCGGACAAGTCTGAGATATAAGCACCTCAAACGAAACCAGCGTCAATTTAATTTTGAATGAAATATGTAGAAGCCTCCGATTCACTAATTTATAACGATTTGCATAATCTTTTTAGCAAGATGAAGTCGACTTCCTCGCTTCTTTCCTGGCTCTTATCGACATTAGAGCTATAAACATGGAAGGACTCATGTTCTACAACAACACCGCTACCTTTTCCTTACTTCTCATTCTCGAAAGTACACGGAATCATCTTTATTATCATAAATTTCGTCATCCATCTCTCTAAGTATATTTAGAGCACCACATCGGTACCAGTCTTCACTTCACCCTTGGTGATAGCTGGCATAACTAGTCACCACAATCGACCTAACACTGTTAAGAGCATTAACGTTGTTTAAACTGCAAAGATCGATCTTATTAAAAGAAAACTTTAATTGAATGTTATTGGTTTTTTTCCCGATATTATTTTTGTAAGTGTTCTTCCACTAATACTCATGAGACTGCGCTATACATTTAACAATAGTAATTAGCTATTTTTCTTTATACAGCTTGAATCAATTCATAGCGCACAAAATGGAGATATGTTTAGACCCGCAATAGAAAGGTCAAAAGGAGTACAGGTACCTCGTCAGCGTTTGCACACTGAGAACGATATCAATTTTTGGTGTACTTAAAGTTGACTACACTATTTAATGAATACCGTCAATGTTTAAAATAAAATTTTTACTCTCTTTTATTATTTAATTGATGCATTACTTACATTTTAATATATTTTATAGCAAATAGTACCCTTTAATTTTACTGATTTACATTTCTATATTGTTTACCTTCACAGTTTCCTTTTAATTGCATTATAAAAAGCACACTCTTTAATTTGCATAGTTTTATTGTTAAACTGGCCACTGTATTTGATGTTGTGTCACTTTATTAGTACTTGTCATTAACCTCTATGCCTCTGCACTCTTTATGTCAGTTACGTGCAAATTTTACTCTTTCTTTTCACATATTTTCTGGGAAACTGACACCTAAGCATTATTTAAAAGTTGACCTTTACAAACCGGGACTCTTAGCTAAAAATATATTTTTGGCAACGAGCTTATATTGGCAGAGAACAACACACTGGATATATTAGCAATAAATGAAACGTAACTTTTGCCCAATGAAGACGGAAAAGCCCCATCTCTGCCCGGGTTGACGCTCCACAGTGCTCCGAGGTCTGCCACTACCACGGCGGCTGCGACGGCAGAGTCATTTTTATGTTAGAAGGGATATTAGAGTTAGGACATGTGAACATCCATTGTGCCTGTTGACCAACACAAATGTGATTGAAGGTTAATATTAACAGCAACTAAATTACCACAAGAATGGCTTACCGTCCTCAGTGGTTTAGTTTGGATACGTTTTTGGATGCTCTCCCTTACTCTTCAAATGCTTTAGGTAACGATGACAACTTAATTATACTTACTGGCTGTAATATTGATCAAATAAACTCAAATAATATCAATATACTTAAATTCTCAAATTTTACTATCATTTTAAATTAAAATGATTTGAATGTATCTTCAATACAATACACTGATCAGTCAATCACTCATAGTCGTGGTTTGCTTCGATGCTCACAAAGTCTTTATCGACATTACAGGTAGTAAACAAACTAACCACGTATTTATTGATTGTGAATGTTATTTACAAAAATCAACAGTCCCTCCTAAAGTAATATGTTTTGGACCGTTAATACCACTACGTTATACTACAATATTATACTCCTTTGGTTTTAGGTAACTTTTATTAAAACTGCCTTCATTGAAATATTCTTAGAAATTTTCGCGAATCGCTAAAAAAGTATCGAATATCCCTTCACCGGTTTTCAGTTATTTCCATTATCAATTTCCGTACTTATTTTTTATTGGTTAAACTAAAAGGGCTGCTAGTAATTCTCACAAAACCCTGAAGAAGAATAAAACCTTTGATATTTTTATTGTGGTTAATTTTCCTCCGCGACTTCACCCGTATGGATATAGAATGTATCCCGACATCTTTTATTTCAATTGATGATGACCTTTGATTCAGTTGCAATAAAATTATCCCATTTTTTAATTTCCTGTAATTCACGCAGGTACTTTAAACGTGATTAAATGATATAATTTATAAAAAAAGTAACACAAATATTCTGCAGTGTTTGATAATTGAAGAATCGTCAAACAAAATTCTTTTTAGATATTATTTGACAATATTGATAAATAAACATAAAATTGTCGAGAAACTGTCCACTCTACACGCTACCTTGGCGAATATTTTGTTCAAGGAATTTTTCGTAACTTAAAAGTGTGTGGCTTGTTCATAAAACCAATCCGTTCTGATAAAACTGCCTAATTATAGTAATCGATTGGGCATGTGTGTGTTTGTGTTTAATAGCACAAAAACCAAAGCTCTAAAAGGCAAAAAATTTTTTGTCGTATTATTCTGATTACACAATAATTTTAGAATAATGTATGGTCTTATGTGTAAAACTAAGAAACAGCTTTCCATAAAATTAATTTTTTTGACCGTAAATTAGTACTTGGGTCGAAATTTTACATTTTTATATAATACAGCCGAACAGCGCCATTTCTCGACACTAGTTTTTTTGTAATTATTCCGAATCACTTATTAAGGGATATTAATCCTTTTTTTTGTATTGTTTAAATATAGTTCAGTACTGTTTTATGTTATGTTAAATAGTATATTTAGTATTAGGAACTGCCTAAATCCTAAACGGCTCTAGTTGAAAATCATCACCAGAGGCCAAGCTGGTATTATGCTGAGCTGGAACCGATTCAGCATTCGAGATTCAATTAATCGTATGACTATGTAGTTTTTATTCCTACGTTATTATGGTGCAAATATTTTTTTTCTTTCATTCGTTATAAAAGCAATAAAAGTCAGTAATATATCATTGAATTAGTTCGACTTACTGCAACCGCGTGTCGGTTTCACTTCCATATCCTGATATTTCGGTAGTATCTGTAGACAAATGGACTAAATTAGGTAAAAAAGTAATATTGAAATAGATAAATACTACTTAAATTATAGTGAAAAGGCAAATTTAGGACATCTCAACATGTAACAAAGTGCTTTTGCCTGCTTAATAAAAAAAGGACTTCGTATTAATGAATATTACATCAGATCACAAATGCGACTAATAGGATAAAATATCACAGACCTATCGAGGTTATCTCCTTTAGAATACCCGCTGCGGTCAGAATGAGGAAAGAGAAAAATCCATGCTCACTTAAACACTGTGGCGCGTCGTCATACCACGTGCCGTTCTCGCAGCGCACGCGCGCCGCCCCGACGAGGCCGTAGCCCCCGCGGCACGCGTACTCCAGGCTCGCCGACGCGCGCTCGGCGCCCGGCGCGGCGCGGGCGTCGCCGGCCACCACGTACAGCCCGTGCTCGGGGTACGGAGGCAGCTTGCAACACTCCGGATTTGCACTTGAACTGACACAAATATTGATAGTGTGAATAGAGATATAAAGTTACGTAGTGGATGTCAAGTGTTGATCAATGCTAGAAAATTGTTTTATCTTTAATGTCCTTTCCCATAACAGATAAATAATAATTATTTAATAAATTGCACTATTTTGTAATAGATTCGGTGATCAAGTTTATAGTCACCATAGTAACCAAATCAAATCAAAAATATGTTTATTTCATAAGTAATGAAATTACACTTGAAATACGTCATTATTTACTTCTTTTCGGTATTACCACCCATTCCAAATGTTGATTTTCCTTGAGAGGAATGGGTAAGAAACCCAAGAGTTGCTCTTTTAGCCGGACATTTGGAAACAATATGAAGCAACCTGATAACAGTGGAGTTAAATCCCACGGGCTTTCTTCATTAAGATATTCACACAAGATAAAATAGTTCTTACAAAATAACTTTCTTTTAACAAAACGTCAAGTCCATAAAATGGCAAGTTTTGAATTATAACAGTGATCATATAAAAGAGTACGCATTGCCCTAAAAAGATTTGCTAATTTTGCTTAGATGAGTTTTATGGGCAGCAAAATCGTTCTTATTTCTAGTGTTAAAGATATGGACGTCGCTCCGTTTTTGAAAACATTCTATATTTCTCCTGACCTATACCAGGTTTTCGTATATGTATTATGATGCTTGCAAATGGGTATTGAGGAACATCACATATCCTTGTGCATTACGAGGTGACGGGTTCAAATTCTAACCACAGGTGAAATGAACAGGTAAATGTTTACTTAGTCATTTTCACGACAATACTTGAGGAAACAGTATGCTAACAATAACTAGATTCAGGCTAGAGCCGGGTACTAGGCCGGTTCGGGTCGTGAGATAGCGCACTCACAGAACACAGACGTGACGTAACGAGCTATTGTCTCTCCTTCAGTGAGTGTGAGTTCCGGTAGCTTACTCTCCCCTCCATCTTTCCACTTTTCTTCTATCAGCCCACTTCTTCCTCCATCAGATATCTTAATTTTACCCGGTATCGCACTGGTGACGTCTATGGGGTTACAAATGCCATGGGCGGCGGTGACTAAGTACAGTCTGGTGGCTAGCATACTCGTTTACTTCTCAAAAATGCTATAGAAAAAATTAGAATTTCAAGAATTTTCAAGCGGATAATCTTATAAGGGCGTTTTTATAGCAAAATTTGTAACCAATTAATAGACGTGGATGAAAATAAATATAAAAAATGCACATTAATGCCAACATAAAAACATTGTTGTCACGATAAAAAAAGTTATAAACGACAAACGACAAACGAAATTTCATTTTCATTTAAAATATGAACAGTAATACTCAAAGTGACAGTATTTACGTAACAAAAATCAGCCAAATTAACGCTAGTTCTTGTGATTCATATTTTCGGAAAGACGTCAGGCGAGCAAATTTGTGTCATAATTCTTCCAATTACCAATCTTTAAAAACAATGAACTTGTTTTCTGGTTAAAGTCCAAGGGAAAATTTCACACACATCCGATTCATTGTAAACTGTAGCTACAATTGTTTCAATTAAAATAATATGTTTTAACTCGTAAACGCTAAATTTAAAAAATAGAAATCATTGAATGCGTCCTTAGCTACCGAAATGTGGAAACTTCGATTCTTAAAAAGATTCTTATTGTTTAAATTAGGCTAACTTCCTGTCAATAAAAATTTTAGTATATATACTTTTTTATATTAACAATTTTAATAATAATACACAATTTCAATTCACCGTGGTTAACTTTTAGTGTTGTACTCGCAAAGATGCATTGCAGTCGCATGTAACATGCGTATTTTCTTCAAGGTTCAATTGAATTCGCCGTCAAGCACAAAGGCGCACAGTGCCCTCAGCACAAAGTTGAAAGAATGCCATTTGTTAAGGTAATAAGGTAAGTTGCACGAGGTGAACAAGCGACTGATAAGATTTTTACCTGACTCTAATACCAGTTTTTACCTTCCCAGGGGAAAAGATTAATTGTGCGAAATCAACAACATAATGAATATAAGATTTATACACGAATTCACTTTTATCAAAAATTGTAGCTAAGTTTATGATAGATATAGACCACTTACTTTGTCTTTGGACTTGCTTCTTGGTTTCTTAAATGATTACAGGGTTCTGTGGATCGTGCTGAAATGAAGGTGAGGTACAGTTTGAGAAAAGTTTAGAAAACACTTTTGACTTAATGCAAAATTAGTATTTAAAATAATCCCACGAGTGTTATTGGCAAATAGATTCCATTACTTTTTCTCATTTGCACAGTATTTTAACAGAATAGCAAAAGAATTCGTGAAATTGTGCGATGAACACTTTAAATATAAATTTGAGTTGTGTTAAAAATACTAACTTCAAATAATTAAAAATAACTTTTTCTTTTCTTGGACAGATTTAGATATATGAATAAAATCACGTATTTTCTATTTTTTACTCTTCAAACGTTGACCTTGGAGGATCAGAGAATCGGCATTTACTAAATGCGAACGAGGCCCTACGAGCTGACAAGATCCGATTACATCTCATTAGTATGTTCTAATTTAGGTGAATCTTAAATCAATTATGTTACAGCACTCTGTTCAATATGATTGATGATTTAAGTGCTTTGTACGTTAAAAGTTTTGAAAGTGGCCGCATTAGCAATGGAATATGGTTTTAGAAGTAAAATATAAACTGTTGCTTCTATAAAAGAACAAGTTTTGTATTAGAAATGTTTTGCAAATAATTATGTATAAGAAACATTGTAAAAAATAGTCAAACAGTACAGTAGCAAGTAAAACGTACACACTGCGATCTTGCAAGATGCATCTCTTTTATCCAATAAAAATAAACCCGAGTTTCAAATTCCAGAAAATTGATTGAAATCTTTTAGTCTCAAAGATCTAGAATAAGCTTACAAAAATACATAACCTTTAGTACTAAACAGGTAGCTTTGCTCAATATTCTATTATCTAATATGTAAAGTCACTAAAGTTCATAATTATACGCTTGCTTGTAGCATGCAATAACAAGCAGCATACAACACACCGCTGACTCCCTAATCTGCTTTTCCGCAAAGAATGGTCATCCAACTAATTTAATATTGAATTGAATCAATATTGAATTCATTGTATAAGGATTACTTTTCATAGTGAGAGACCAAATTTAAGGGACAGCAGTGGATTGCATGCTGCATGTTGCAAACAAGCGTCTAGTGTTTTTAAACCTATTTCCCAAGTTCAGTTATAATTATTGAAAAGGAAATTATGATACAAAACTCTAAAAAATATTGTACTTACGAACGCGTTTGAGGATCTCTCGACTCCACGCGCCGCGAGCACAAGCGAGGAACACTACTTCGAGTTCAAAGTACTCATCGCTATTGTAAAGTATGAGCGAGATGTCGTCGAAGGCGTCACCGGGGCCGGCTTTCGTGTCGTTAATGACAATATAACTGCCATTTTCTGGATATTGTGGCAGGATACACTTTTTTTGCGTGACGGGTGCAAATCTGTAAAAAATTACGTTCAATATTTGATACTGAATTCCGAATTTTACGTATTGATACATTGTTTAGGAACGGGTTAAAAGGCTACAACGATCCATATTCAATGTTCAAATTGATCGCATATTAAGATAAACCAAATTTTAAGCACCTGAAACTGACGTGATGCATGAAAAGATTGGTGGATTTTAGGGGAGCAGGACAGACATGCAAATATAGTACTACGTGGTAATCCATAATCTCTACCTACACTTTTGCACAATATGCGTGAGTATGTAATAAAAATAAAATGATAAACTTGCAAATGCTAGGCTTCCATTCTTAATACGTCAATATGGATTTATTAGTAAGAATTCGGTATATCTAAGGAGATCTATACACAACTTTGCCTTGTCCCATAACCTAACACAATTGGTATCGTCACCCACATAAGTACCAGACTTAGTGAGCCATACCCTATCTTAAATAGACCTTTGCTGATCTTACACCCCGATAATTATAAAGTCTTCGTCAATGGTCCGCTTGAATCATCAGACTACTTCATGGTTCGGTGTAAGATGCCTCTCACACGACCACTGCTGTCAATTTGAACAGGAAAACCAAGTGTTTAGCAGTCTACACGTCAGCAGACTGGGTTGAAACGTGAACTTTCTTTGTGTTATATCCACAGGGGTGAGTTTTATTTAAGTCAGACGATTCTAATGCTTGCGCTGAATCCATTACTGCAGTGGCGTTATAGGCCATGAATGTTAGTGTTGTTACCAAGTAGAAAATATGAGTCCGGGTTTGGTAAGTATCGTTGGCCCACATTGCAAAAAATAAAGCCTATCTATTAGGCGCTCTTCTTGCTCTGTATGATCGAAGTACTGAACAACTACCCATTATCCGATACAGGAATTTTATGGCAAATATCCGATTTACACAATGAAATGTACGTAGAGAACTTTTTCCTTGACACTCACAAGTGAAGTGACCCTGATGAAATACCTGCAATTGTTTTCAAAATATGCGTTACTAAGTTAATATCAGTTTTAATGCGTCTATTTTGACTTTCATACTATTTCAGTATAGACACGGATTCCTGGAAGACCGTTTCAGCGCACCATATGATTAAGGAAAGTGAATACTAAGATCCGTTAAATTAAAGATGTATTACAATTATCTTTTTGTTCTCTAAAATAATGAAATCCTTTATAAACCGTCAGCTCTTGGGCTACTTATAAAAAAAACCAGCTGATTAATAACTGCTAATACTCGTTTCGAAGAGCCATTCAACTGGTAATCTTCACACTTTATCAACCCATCGTTGGATAGAGGCAAATGAGAGGAAGCGAGAGGCTTTAGCTGTTTGTTTGGATATAGCGAAGACTTTTAACGGGATCTGATATGAAGCAGTTCTATTAAAAATTCCTCTTTATGGGCTTTCTGAGACAATATGCAGGTCGATAGGCAACTTTCTCACGGGACCAAGCTCAAGGTCGCAAACGACAATGTATACTAAAATCTCAAGACCGCAAATGGCAGTATCTCTCAAGACTATGTACTGTCCCCTATTTTGTTCATTTGGCATATAAATTATTAACTATAAATCAGTAACATTCGTTGCTCTGCGGATGGCAGTACTGTAAATTCTCTATACATCGGCCACATTATTGTTTCTCGGGACCGTGTTAACGAGTGTCACGAAACCGATTTGAAATTGAGACAGTATTATAGAGAGTCATTTTGTAGGGTAAACTGAACTGGTCGGATTAAAACTTTCCACTTTTACTGCTAGAAAATCTCTTTTTCTCCTGTCTCTACTCTTTGGAGGCATTTTCTTTAGTGCCACACCTAGTATTGGAGTTCTTATTATCTACGTATCGATAAGCGTTCAGTTTTGCGATTATATAGACAAAAAGTAAAACTAGCTTTAACTCGGGGTGCTCAAAGGAGCGTCACAGTAATTCAAGGCAGAAGGCACTCGCCGGAATTACCATCTACACCATGGCTGGCCAATCGTAATGGCGAGCGTTCTTCTACCTCATGCCTCATGCATAATTTTCTACCACTTACGCCGAGTCTTTGTAATGATTTGCCATAACCTGTATTCCCAACGAATTTTTATTAGGCAGTCTTTAAGAAAAGAGCGTACTCCTGTTTAAAAGGTCGGCATCATATTAGTGATTGTTCTAAAGTCACGGGTGTCCATGGGCTGTGGTGACATTCACGTTCTTGTAATTACATGCTGGTTTGCTTCTGGAATATCGCATAAAAACAGGTATATCCGCATATCGACCTATGTAACAATCATATTTCTCGAGGTCTATTTTTACACATGTATCATAGCTACGAATGTTGTATGCAAGCGTCTGATCGTTTCAGAACATCTTTTTGTTAATTTACTTTGTAATATAGAAAGTTAAAGAAAAATCTGCCATATATTTAAATGGAAAATCTCAATAATTATATGATTTTAAGTTACTAATGTGATAATATTATCCAAATACCTCAAACAGTTAATGATCATAGGAGTTCAATACAAATTAAACAAAATTAAAATGATTTTTCAGACATTGTTGTGAAAAGTATTTCAAATAATAATAAAATTCCCCTACAAAAGTTAATAACTTTTCATAAAATGGAGTTTTCAAAATATCAAAAGTAAAAAATCGAGTTTTCACCAGATCTTGACGCTATGGGTTCTAACAATCTATTTCGTCCATTTTCTAAGTGATATCTGTATGGCTCTGTATGCGTGTGTGTGAGTGTGTGTGTAAACCACTCATTACTTTTCAATAGATTAACCGAACCATAGTTTCAACTGCTTGATGGATCTGTGTATAGAAGAGGCTCCACTCATCTTAAACTTCCTGATACTTCGGTGAATTTCACCCTGCAGATTTTGAAGAATCTCAAGAATTAAGTTTTCAGAAAATGTTTTTTAAATAACATTTAGACTTCTACCGATTGATTAATTAGCTTTTTTCCCCACCCAGTTGCATCGTCTTTCACAAACTGCATAAAAAACTGTTGACTTGTTCAAGAGATATCGATCGAGAATTTTTTTTTAAAAGTAATTATTTTTGTACTATATTTTATAAACTGCTTTACTGATAAATTATAAAATCTGTCCAATTGTCGTCCTTAAAAATTTAATATTGATTGTTGCTAAATGCATCAAAATTAGGTTTATTTCTTTAGAAGATATTGTTTTTAAAAAAAATTAAAGAGGATTTGATATATTTCTTTTTGAACTGCTCTACCGATAAAATCTAAAATCTAACTAGTTGCTTTCCTTATAAAAGCAGAGTCCATCGTCACGAATTGCATTAAAATCGGTTGTTTCGTTCGAAAGTTGTGGTTAACTAAGAATTTGAAAGGAAAAGGTTTTTGTCATAATACATAGGAAACCCATGATGGATTGATGTTGAGCACTCAGTCATCTTTTTCTGCTTGAAAAACTGCGTCAAATGCTATAAGGCAGATCAAAATCTGCTGGAAAGAATTTGTAGTTGAATTAAAAAAATAGCGTTTTCAACTTCCCGCAATGATAACTTTCTTAAATTAGCAAATTACTGTTTTCAGACCGTTTTGCCAAAATACAATTTTCAATAGATTTTGACGTTTTAGGATCATAAGAATCTGTTTTAACCACTTTCCATTGCTGAATAATGACAGTATGATTGTATGCGTGTGTGAGTGCGCGCGCGCACACACACACACAACAATTTTCAAAAAGCGTTTTTGTAAAATATTTATTAAAATACTCTACCGATACATTCCAAAATCTAATTACTAATAGTTTTTTGCTTGAAAAAGCGACTTCAATTGTTGCAAACTACCTTAAAATTGGTGGGTTTGTCCAAGAAACATATTTTACGGAGAATTTTAGAACAGAGTTTTTTTTCATAGTAATGTGAATTTTTGATAAATTTATGTTTGGTAATCCATCATTATTTTCTGTATATAAAACTGCGTCGGATGCCATAAAGAAGATCGAAATTGAACAACACGTTCGACAAGTGTACTTGTTGAAAGATTAAAAAAAAAGTTTTGTATATATGTATACAAAACGTATTAGAATTATATTTTTGGACTCGGAATCCTCAAAAAAGCACTAAAGTCAATCTCTTGACCGCAGTGAACTGAATAATTTATTTCTACTTTATTTTTGGGCGCTTCGAGCTCGGAAATAGCCGGAAGTTCCGCTAATAGCTGCAGGGTCAACCGTCTTACAGATTTTTTAACGCGCTGTAACTCGTGAGCCGCTAATGAACCGGTTCCTTTTATTTATGACCTAAATTGTTTGAAGTCATCTGATTCATTTCAAACCGGCTCTACGAGCACTAATGACCCCAACATTCATAAATATTCCGCTCGTATCAGCATTTGTTTTATTTTTCTTTTTGTACTATTTTAAAATTATTAGTTTGTATTGGCCTAAATTTAATTCGTTTTACAAAATAATGAAATTTTACATCAACTGATTTTAGTTGTGTTTGTATACGTATTATAAAAATGAGGATACTCACTGACAATGTTCTAGCTTTCCAAAAGTTTTGAGGCCATCGACAAAAGAAGACACTGAAAATAAAATATTAATGATTCTTGGAAGTTTTATACAAACGGAAAAACTGATTTTATTAATGAAATTAGCGACGCGGATTTGCAGTTCATACATTAATTACCAAAACATGTAACATATTCTTCTAGAAAACTACGGCATGAGGAGCTGCCCTTAGACAACCAAACATTATAACGATCTTCATATTTTTGTTTTGAAAAGCACCTACATTTAAGCAACAAGTGATTTATATATTAACTTGCTCCCTTTACTTTCAAAATCACGAGAAACTCATGACAAATCTTAAAGTATTGATTTTATACAACATAAATATTGACAAAAACCAAAAATTACTTTAAATCTTCGACAGGATCTTAGTTAAAAAGACAAACAGTTAAACGGAACGATGAAGCAAAACAAATATTAGGTACCTTCTAAAATTTGGTATCAAATAACCTGCCTTTTTCAAAATCAAACCAACTTAGGACGTATAAGTTCTTTCTTCGGCTGTTTAAACTTAGAACTAACCTAATTTTAGCGTGCCGCTTTGAAAATAACAAGAATAAATATCTCATAAATCGGATTGTTGGAGTAGTGTAAATATCTAAGTTAATTTTTTACATGCCATAATGTCTTCGCTCACACAAAGATCAATATAAACTGAAAACGACATTTATCATAAGTATTACATTTTCATGTCACTTTTGACTTGTAATATTTTAATCAGTAAACTGGGTGTGATGTAAATGTTCAAGTAACTTTCCGCAGCAAAGTAGTACCTAGTTAACGAAACTCACCAAATAGTAACAAAACAATCCAACTCATAGTGACGCTACTTCCTTAACTATTAAGGAGAAAATACTTAATAGTTGTACCGCATTCACAAACGAGACATTTCCGAAGGAGCACCTCAGGCGCACTGACGGGCCCGAACTGGTTTCCGAGAGTCCTGGACAAACGAGGAAAAGCGAGAGGACATTTAGCAATGACTAACTAATATTGTGACACAAAATTGTATCGGTTTTGTTTTCCCATCTTTTGAGACATAAATATTGCTTGAAATAGATGAATTAAAAAAAAAAAACATTGAAGTCTCGACTGTCACTTCCAGTTCAAATCGTAGATGTATTCCCGTTTGACTCACTGCTACGGTTCAAACCTATCGCCGAACCCTCTTTGAATTGCAAATCCTTTCATATAAATCCGTTTCTATTACGACAGTAGAAAACTAAAGCTTATTTTATCAGCTATCTGACACAAAAGAAATATGCAGATAGTTTAATGTATTACAGTACAATTTCGGTGAAATCAATATATGTATATATGCCCACCGCTCTTGGTCCCCCCTCGGGCGTTAATAGAAATAACAAATTAAGATTTATACTGGAACGGACATCAAAAGGCCAACGAAATATATAAAGACCATTACTACTGGAATTTGCACAATTTTTACATAAAATGTAATGTTTATGTATATAATATAATCTTATTATACTGTTCTTATATTTTATTTGAGAACATAATATGCCTCTATGCAAAATTTGATTATAATCCGTTCATCCGTCAGCGTATTACAAACAACAATACAGACATACTTTTACATTTTTTTATAAGTGGCCAATGACCATATATATATATATATATATATATATATATATATTTACATATACATATAAGATAGAATCTGGCATGAAATATGCGTAGAAGTAGCAATATAACTATTTAGCGGCCTAAAATAAAATATTAACACTTGCTCAGGGGTTCGACATATCAATCCTCTCGAATCGATATTCAATTCTTTGGATAGAGTTCACAGTGGAAGAACAGATTCAAGGATCAGCGGTGGGTTGCATATTTACGCATGTTGCAGGCAAGTGTTTAATTATGAATTTCCGTGAACTTACACCCCACATAATAAAATATCTTATCAGCGCAAATCGCATTATCATTCAATGTTGCCCCTATTGAATATTATATTATATAAAGTTGCAGTTTATAATTGCTCAACAAAATTGAACTCTTGACAACAAACTAAATGCTTTAAAACTGAAAACAGTATGTTAATAACCATTATAAAATTCCACTTCCTACCTCCCAGCTCTATCATCAGACCTTTGTCAATAAGCTTAATGTTAGACTCATCATAGCTAACTAAAAGAGCTCATATATTCTAAGCTTAAAATTGGTCACTATAGAAGTCCACTTTGCACCTTTTCGTTCTTCATCAACCCTAATCATTAAACATAATGTATTGGATTCGTAATAGCAAATCAAAATAGTCTAAAACCCTAAGGGCTTACAAGTGATAGTAATATTTTTGTTTCTTCGTCAAACATCACCACTAAATATAAAGCAATGGACTCGTCTTAACAAATCAAAATAGTTTGAAACTCTAAGAGCTCACTTGTAGTCATTAACCTTTTCGTTTCTTCAGCTATTCTCTATTCCCGAATAAAACTAAAAGCAAACTAACACCAAACTATTTTTGAAAAGTACGAAAAAGATCATTATCAGAAAGCAAACAAGCTCCACAGAGTTTAACGAAACCCGGATTAACTAGCAATAAGTTGATGCTATGTGTATGGTGGGCTCGGAAGGGCATTATTCATTATGAGCTTTTACCGTTGGGTAAAACCATTTATTTGGATCTCTCCTGTCAACATCTAACGAGATTCAAGCAAGAAGTAGAGTAAAAACGGCTAGAATTGATCATCAGAAAGAGCGTGGTTTTTCATCATGATAACGCCAAACCACACACATCTTTATCCACGCGGCAAATATTGAGAGGGTTTGGTTGTGCATTATAAATGCATCAGCCACATATCCATAAACTTGCACCCTCAGATTTTCTACCTGTTTCGATGAATATTTGAAGGTATCCGGTTAAGGTAACTATGTTAATGACGTTATCTTTTTTGAAACATAATTATACATAAAATTAATTAATATGTCCATGAATTCGATTCCCGCACGAGACAAACGTTTATTTATTTCATTAAAAATAAATTTTTGTGTTGAGTCTGGGTGCTTCTATGTGTTATATGAATATATTTACAAAAAAATTAATACACATATCAATTGTGTGATACCCATAATACAAGCATCGTTGCTGTTTGGGTCCAGATGCTACTGTGTTTATGTTTGAAGTTATTATAATATTATATTATTTATTTATTACTTTTATTGTTCTAATTAAGGGTTATTTTATTTGCTTGAGCTTCTATTAAGTGTTTCCAAATTTTCTTTATTTTTATGTATATTGGGTTGGGAAAAAGTTTTTTCGTATTTTATATACAAATTTAGTATAAATTTTCATCATGTTTTATTTGCTTTTAATTAAGTATAATATATAACAATGACAATATTTATGATGTTATTTCCTTATTGACTGTTCGAGCTCGGCAACGTAACGATGATAAGGTTCCTTGGTCTGCTAACAAAATCCACAATGAATGACTAACGGGAAACATTGAATATGTATAACATTATAATGGTCGTAAGCTATTTATAACATTATAAATACTAAAGCACATTTGTTGGGACGTTTGTCACGCGCTGACGATGACTGGACGGATAACATCTTATGCGGAGATTGATTATGTCCTAGAATAGGATATAGGATAACTGTTATATTATGTAATATGAATATATATCCACCAGTAGTAATGGTTATTCATTATCACCGAAATCGATTCCCAAGGGAAGACTCAGATCGTCATCGGGATGAATATTGCAATCGAGAGCGCGGCCGCGAGTGGTATTGCAGTCGATCGATCTAAACAAGCAATTCGTACTATATCCGCGGGGACTAAGCCGTGGTCATAATTGGATCATAAAAAAAACGTAATTGCCAAATTTCAATTTACGCACAGCGAATTGGACAGGTAACGGTTATTGCAACATATAGATAAAACAACGACAATGCATCAATTTTACTTATAACTTCCTAGGAACCACGAAACACTAATTTGGCAATCCTATTGACTGTTTTTCATTGATATTCTTGTAAGGAAGATTCTTCTGAATAATGAGCTTTGTCAAATATTATGGACGGTTATTACTTACGAATTCATTTGGGACATATTTTATATACAATTATGTCTCGACAAAGTTAACGTCACAAATATAATTATATGGTGGATGCATTAACACTTCCCAACCAAACCCTCTCAATATTTGCTGAGTGGCTAAAGATGTGTGTGATCTGGCGTTATCATCGTCAAAAGAATACCCTTTCTGTTGATCAATTCCGACCGTTTTTTCTTTACTTCTTGCTTGAGTCTGATTTGCCAACAGGCTGAAAAGATAGGAATTGATGATTTTTCCCGTCGATAAAAGCTCATAATGAATAATGCCCTTTCAATCCCACATAGCACCAACTTATTACGAGTTAATCCAGGTTTCGCTATAGTCTTAATAAAGTGGAGCTTGCTTGCATTTAACCATGATCTATTTTGCGCAATCTTGTCGAAGGTAATCAAGTATTCATCATTGGTAAATCTTTCCGAAAAAGGTTCGGTTTCATTACATTTCAATAGAGAATATAAATGAGTATACGATTTATGAGATTTCTTTCAGTGAGCTCGTGTGGCATACAAGTATCAAGCTATTTTGTATATCCAACTTTTTCGAATGGATCAATACTGTATTGTCAATCAATCAATCAATCACAACTCTTTAGCTATGTTGTAATAACTAATGTACCGACCTTGCTCTACTTTTTCAAAAATTGCATTGTCTTTATCTGTAATAGATCAACTAGAGCGAGGTTCGTCTTTGACATCAAAATTAAAGGACTGAAAACGATAGAACCAGTTTTGTGCTACTCTTAGCGACACTGTATTAGTTCCATAAACGTCGCAATTTTTTTGCAACTTGTGTCGCAATTTTACCTTTTGTTATGAAACTTAAAAATGTATTGAATTTCCACGTTAGATTCACTCGTTTTGGTGACCAAAAAAACAATAGGTAAATGGCGAAACACCGTTTTTTATAATAATTTAGTAATAATGGTTTTTTGATTAAATAAATTTACAATACTCAGGAGTTTACAAAAAGTGCTAAACGTATTATAATAGATCGTATTTTAAAGTATTTCGACTTCTATCTGCCCCACACTGGGTAGCGCCTATCCTGTGGCTTGCAAGTCAGAAAGTTGTTCCGAATTATTTCTTTGAACCGGAACTATGTCGTGTTTTTACACTTTACATTTCCTTACCAGTAGTTTTATGAAAACTATTTCGTATGACCATAATTCATCAAAGATCAAGTACTGAATTACATGTTTTGTTTTGCCGAAGGTGGAGTTTTTGATGTCGCAGACACTGCCTATCCGATTATATACAAAAGAGTACGTGGATTGTACTTTTTATTTTTTTAAAAAGGTTTTCTATTTAACGGTATCGAAACTAGCAAGATGTAAATCACTGCAACTTTTTACTTATAAAATACTTCTGTAACATTTTGCAGTAAATATTATCTGTTTGATGAGCGGACAGTCCGTAACTATTTCAAAGTTTTTGTCAATATGGACGTTTCCACTTTTGGATATCACTATTTTTGTATAAATCATTTACTGTATTTTTATAACTATTGATACGCAATTAATAATTATTTTAAATTAAGTATGCACCGACAGGAATTATTTGGACATCGTAATTCATTATTGTAAATATTTACTTTAAATTTCTTCTATACTATTAATGATTGATATAATAACAATAAAATGCCAGCAGATTTTCTAAGTCGTTGGAGTCCCTTTTCTGATTGCAATATATTTTACAGGCCAAAAATCACGAGCCATGGCTACATGGAAATTTTAATGAGGCAGAAAAAATCTGTCTTATTATCGAAAAAGATATTCATATTTAAATATACTTGCAATAATTTGTATTTAAAAATTTAAGAAGGGCTTACACCCGCATAGTCTGATGGCCAGTCGGTTGCGGCAGGCGCGTGCGCACAGGGCCGCGCTGTACGCCTGCGTCAGCGCCGACGTCACGAATGGAGTTGGTGTTAGCTCGTTATTTTAAAAGTCATATTAGATTACTTATGCATTACTGATTTAAAAATAAATATCGATATTCTTGTATGTTTATCATTCTAATTTTTATACGTTATAAAAATGAATAATAGGGTATAATTTACTTTTAGATTTAATTTCACTCACAATTAAAAAAAAAATAAGTGCAAATTGTGGATAAATATTTTCTTTTATTTTGGCACGATAAATCAGGCATCGGTTGACGATGACCCACTGTGTATTGAAGAACATAAATGTAATTAAAATCGAAAAATGTGATTTACAAATTCTGCGGAGCGATATTAATAATAAGAAAATATATCGTTTGCATTTTCGTATTTTCATATAAAAATCCATCAAATACTCAGCGAACGTATCAACTAATTGAGCTAAACAGAAAGATTTAAAACATTATTGCCGTCCTTGTTTTATCTAACAATGGGACGTTCTTCCTTCGCATGAAAAGAATATCGCATATTTTACTCAGACATTTTGTTTTATTTATTGAATTGTATAGATCAGATTAAAAATGTGAAAAATTCTTATCCACTACAAGAAATTTCTTTTCTGGTTTGAAAGATATCCAAATTTAGAGCGTTATCCGGATCACAGCGTGTTTGTTAATGTGCACCGTTCACTTACGGAGGGCGGCCATTCCCCGAACCAAATACGGGCTGGAGGTAGACCTAGCTTTCCTTACGAGGAAGAAGTGTTGCAAGAGGTCGCAGATGACCCAAGTATTTCCGTTCGTGGTATTGAAGAAAGAACGGGAATACCCAAAAGTACAGCACATCGTATTTTACAAAGAGCCGAAGTACATCCGTTTCACGTACAATACGTATACGTAAAATACGCCACATTTTAATGTATGCTCAGTCATAAATTTTAAAGCAACTTGACTTCAAGAGTATACACATAAACAAACAGACACACACTTAAATCTATGCGTAAGGGTTTTCAAACGCTTACGAAAACTATAATAACAAAGAATGAGGAAAAACAAAGATCTTGTAAGACGTAGACTCGTTGGCCCGATCCATTCCTGAATTTTCTATGAGATTGAAAAAGCTATCCAACCGATATTCCCATTGACAATAATCCCATTGGGATGATCATGCGGCGAATCTTTTAATGGTTTGCAGGACACCTTTCTTCACGAAATGTAATTTATTGAGATATGCTTCGCTGGGCGTAAAATAATATATATAAATATTTTTTTTTTATGATTCAGATATGCCTATGATTTTTCTTGCGTGTGCATGAATACCTTCATTTTTAATATTAGCCGTTCTCGTTGTCAATTCTGCTCCCGACCTCAGTCCTGTTCAATCCTACGATCCTCGGTCAATTCTAGTTCCATTATTAGGTCCGACCCCAGTTCCGCTATTCCATATTTCTAGTTTTGATTCCAGTTTTTGTTTCTTCTTAGCCATGGGTTTTAGTAGTAACACTATCATTTTTACTGGTATTTGTACATTTTCTGCATAAAATGTAATCTTGTTATGTATTATAATATAAATTCATTAAGTTAATATTACTCGTACATTATATTTGAGAACATAATCTACCTTTGTGCTAAATTTGATTACAATCCGTCCGTATGACAAACATCTATTCAAACGTAGTTTTACGTTAAATGATATAATCTTACTAAATTAATGATCATATCATAAAGAAATGTTAAAATTTATTAAATTAAATTTTCGCCAATGTCCAGCTTGTAACGCACACAAAACACGTTCAATTTCATGTCGACAAGAAACCGCTGTACACAGAATTGTCGTACTGCAAAACCACAATAAATCGCGTTGTCAATTTTGACAACACTTTCGTAATAAGAACGTTTTTGCTTCATCAAAATTCGTCGATAGCATGTCGATGACCATAGTAAAACTAAAATACGTAATAGAGTTAATTGAACTAATTTTTTTTAATATATTACTTTATCGAAATGTCAAAGTGTAGACATAGCGTCGACGAGTTACAGACACGAGAACTAGAATACTTGAGTGTGATATTACGTAATAAAGCTATTAGTCGTCGAAAATACTGAGCAGCAACCGCGATAATCAAAGTTTACAACTTACCAAACTTCAACGTGGGCCCAATCGCTTCGGATGGTCTTAAATGACGCGGTTGTAAACTATTATTTTGACGTAGCGTAGCGCCCCGCAACTTGAGCACACCACGATATTGCATACTACTAAAACACTTTATTTGCTTATTTTTAAAGATCGTATGCGACAAAATATTTTTTTCGTTTAAAATGAAAACTAGAATTGATTTCCATTAACTCTACTGGTACTTTGAATTGTTTATATGTATTAATATAAATACTTGAAAAATTTGGAGCTTTAAGTCAGTCCCATTTGCATATAAGGTTTAAATCTCTATTTTAAAAGACGTAGTTTTGATATTTTCTTCTCTGTTATGAAAATTCATAAATCGTACAATAGTAGCCGGTAAATTAAAGTCAATAACATGAATAATCTGGTCACCAAAGCTCACTTTCACGTGTTTTGTAACTTTTGAGAAAGTCGAGATCTTCACGACTAAAATTTCAAATTCTTCACCTCAAAGGGTCTGATAGATGTGGTTGATTTAAGAAGCATAATTTTAACGTAAACAACCTCATCCTAATATATTTTTTGTCTTTCCCTGACCCAATATTTTTTTTTTGCAAAGTTTAAACGAATTCGATTCTCGAGCTCTTTAAAATTCAAATTTTATCCACCCCTATCTTTTGAATTAATTTAGCTCGTAATCATATATTCGACTTTTTTCCGATATATCACATTTCTTTTTTTCAGTAAATACATTTACCGTTTTACTTACACGCTCTGAATATAAAATCTTTAACTATTGCATGTTATTTTAGCAGTGATAAGCTTATTTAAAACTTATCTTCTATCGTAGTTACAATGACCTTTCCACTTCAAACTCGACCCACAGTCGTATGAAACGAAATCAAATAACAAGAACCGATAAGTATCAAATGGCGTCAAATATATAATATCCATTGAGTGAAGGTATCGGACGTTTCGCTAAAGTCTAAATACAAATCAAAGGTGTGGTCACCGCAGACATCAAGTTATATATTTATATATAGTACATAGTCGCGGTCGGTATGGTCATGATCGCGAAACTGACGTTCGTGATCTCTGTCATCACGGTCACGACGGCACGGAGAGATTTCTGTAAGTATTAGATGTTTCAACTCATGAATCGGGATCTTGTTTGAGATCTACGTATACTTTTAATTTTCTTGTGAGCTGTTAAAAAAATTCTTTACCCTTTATCCGTTATACATACATATACTTACTGCCGCTCAAGTGAATGTAAAATGAATTCCTTCATCTTATATATCGACCGACTAGTTCTTAATTACAATTCCGCTCCCTATCCTGTTCTCGGTTCAAGACTCGGTCCTGTTCTCGGTTCAAGTCCCGGTGCTGTTCTCAGTTCAAGTGTAAATCCAGTCCTAGGTTCAAGTCCAAATCTTGTTCTCAGTTCAAATCCCAGTCCTTTTGTCATTTCAAGTTTCGTTCCTGTTCTCAGTTTAAGTACAAATCCTGTTCTCAGTTCAAGTCCCGGTCCTATTCCCGATATCAATTCGCCTCATTCTCGATTCTGATCGTAGTGGTCCCGCTTTTGATTACGAGGGCGGACTCTAAGTGGACTATGATTCTAGTCCCTCTCTGAATTTTAACTTTAGTAGTGCGCCTTCTTCCGGTTCCATTCAAGCTCTTAATTCTAATTTTAGTCCCATATTCGATTGCGGCCTTGGTCCCATTAACGATTTTGATCTCTCTCGGTCTTGACTTTCAATTCTGCCATTTGCGATTTCAACTTCGCTACCATTCCCGGTTCCAATTTGGATGGGGCTAGTATGAAAATATAGTAAAGCTATATTATTCAAAGATGGTATAGCTTTCTATAAGTGGAAGAATTTTTAGAATCTGTATCGTGAAATGGATAATAATCTATATTAATCAGACAGCATTTTATTCATGAAATAGGGTTCAATAGTTTGGTCTAGTATTACCAACACGCATACGAAATCGGGGACAGTTATTAGGTCTTTTCTTTTTAAAAAACCTTCTCGTTTGCAAGCGTAACATTTCGACAATTTTATAGTAATAGGACGAATAATTTAGGCACGTAAAGAAGATGAACAAATTATACACATTTTTTTACATCTAACAATCGCACTCCTCTTCACCTAATTGCGATATACATATCTCGAAATTTGGAATATAGCCTGTAGAGTTAACTGTTTTAAATATTTTTGTGTTATGCAATTATACCCTTTTTTTCTTAATTGGCACAAAAACCATTTTCTTCTTTTTCAAGAGACACACACATAACCTTGTTTAACGTTAAAAAATTTCAATACATACATATATATGTGTGTGTGTGTGTGTGTGTGTGTGTGTGTGTGTGTGTGTGTGTGTATGATACTAGTGTTTCGCCCACGGCTTCTCACGAGGGACATAGAATATGTTCTCCGTCTCTTGATATCAAGATCTCTCTGTCCATTACAACTACAATACCGATTCTGTCACATCCTGAATTCCAAACACGAAATAAATTTAATATAAGATACGTATTATCCGATTTCATTAAACGTTTCTTTAACTGTTTCTAATTATCTTCTTAATTATTCCTCGTTTTAATTTTCAGACCGTATATGCACAACTCTCAAGTATTTATCCACTTGCATGGCTTTGGAAAGGGACATCGGCACAATCCGCTGCGTCATTGCTACAAGCAAGTAAGTTGTCTGTTTACGTTCGCTTACAGCCAAAACTACCAAAAACGGTCTCGCTCGTGCGGAAATAATATTTAGAAGGTCAATCCCAATCGCTATTTCGATTCTTAATCCAGATTCCATTTCAAATTTAAATCCATATTTCTGATACTGAACTCGATCCTTGTATCCTGATGCTGCTTTCGTCGGGAGCTCCATCCGCTTGAAAATTGAATGAATTATTGTTTTCAGCTTTGGTCTCTATCTTTATACTTTACATAACTATACAGCTGTTAGTTAAAATAACTGTTTTGTCAATTTAAAGCAATATACGCCTGAAAAACAACTTTTTTCTTGTTCGATCTATGCCTTCTTTAATTGTTACGTTTCAAAAAATAACTAGACGCTTGGAGATTTCATCCTCCATGTTGACCCATTATTGTATGGAAACCGCTATTGACCGACCAACGTCTAACTATTTTTACTAAAACAATGAGCAAGTGACTTAATTCGATTTCAAAACTTACTGGTTATTTTAGTGTTTTTGGACCGCATCCTAAAGTTCCGTATATTCGCTCTAATGTTACTTGAATTAGTTACTTGACTCCTTTAAATTTTTATTTCATCTGTTTATTCAAAAATGCTCACAGAACTCAAGTATTTATCGTTATAATTTGCACGCCTTTGACCAACCAACCGTTGGTCCTTAAAAAGATACAATGACTTGACTTTTCAATGAATAAAACACTTTCTTTAAGACATTTTCTCAAGTGCATTTCACAAACTAAATGCGAATAAAAAATGCATACACAGTATACTGAACTTATGTTTTTTCTGATTTCTCCTAGCCTGGAATGCGCTTTCAAGCTAACGACAGACGAAGCGCAAATAGGGGTCTTCTCGGAAGAAGAAATGATGTTACTGGCGCAGATGCAGCCCGACGCGTATCATGCCGTAGCCAGCATTAGAGACGATAAAAGCAAAGGTGATTTAATAGACAAAACCATCGATTACCCTTAGCAATATAGGCGCAATGTTTTTATTGGTGTTTTTTTTTCTATTTAAAAAAAATATAAACCCAAATAATGCACAAAATACTTCACTAACGCAAATCGACTAAGCAAATCTAGCGATATTGCATTAAATGTTAGATAATGACAAAAATTCTAACACAAAGTTAAATTAAGAAAAAAAGGATAAATAAAACTATATTATCGTAAACAAATTATCGCAACCAAAAAAAACAACAGAAAATTAAAAATGAATGCAAAAGACAGATAAACACTAAAATTTAAGCATGACATTAACTTAAATGCCAACATAGCAAACTAACCAAAACCGGAGAGCTGAAGTGTGTCTGGTATACCAGTTATGTATTATAGGTATGTTTGCTATCGTGCAATCTACTAAATTCTACAGACAAATATAGTTATAAAATTCATTAATTACTTAATAGCCGAAAAATTGCAAATGACAAATAATTTAAGAAATGTGTAGGTACAATTTTTTATTAGATTTATAATGGTAAAAACATATGCGGTTTAGCGGAGAGTAGAAGATCATAATCGCCCATAGACAATCGCCCAAAGTAATTGCCAGGACGTTGCCGATCCTTTAAACAGTAGTACGTCTTTTCATGTAAACCCTCTTGTCGAAGTTCATACCGCTGATGGTAAATCATTCTAAAGTTTGACTCTATCTGACAGAAAATTAGACATAAAGCTGACAATTATAGAACGCCAGTCATCAAAATGGTGCTGATGATATTTCCGAAAAAGCGAAAGATGACGTTACTACAGCATTGCTCGATAATAAATGCGATCTAGAATCAAAAATTGACATTAACGTAACCCAGACTAGAAGTGACAACAGTACTCTAGATGAGGTCGTACTTGTGCCTTATAAATAAGAGACGATGATCTGGCTTGGAGTACTGTCGCACTCTATTGAACATTGTTAACTTTTTACAAGCTAATTTTACTTTACTCTTTAAATGATTGCGAAAATGAATGATGTTCGGTATGTCGACACTAAGATTTCCGATACTTGATATGGCATAAAAAGAAGCACTTCCAACGAGAAAAGAAGGAAGAAAAGAACTTTTAGGTTATGACCTAATTCTCTTGCTTAGAAATTGAACATATATTGTCAATTGTTACCTTGAAGCTTTATCCTGTGAATAAACTGCCAATCCATCTACATAATTTCTCGAAAATCCTATAAGAAGAAAGTTTCAATAGAAGAGCTTGGTGATAACTTTATCAAAGGCTTTCCCTACATCCTAATTAACAGTTACATGCAAACTAACAATTTTCTCCTTTTTCTAAGCCTTCTACTTACTTTTGATTACCTCAGTCTAACGATAAGTTAATAAAGTGAAAATATCACCCGCTGAACGGCCACTTTAATAGCCGTACTAGCAGTTTTTAATCAACCGGTGATCTTTTGAGTAGTCCCCTAAGCTAGCGGTTGAGAATAGTTTCTATTATTTCAGGGAACAAGGTGATTACTATAGGACTGTAATTGGAAGTAGCTAATCGTTCGCCTTTCTTAGGGGTAGAGTTCACTAAAGCGGTCTTAGAGGAAACCAGGACTATTCCGAAAAAGTAAAATTGATGAAACTGACGCACTGAAAGTGATATAAAATCACAAGAATACATATTTAAAGTTCAATGGAAGGTATTCCATCACTATCACTTGAGTTAAGGATATCAAAAAAAAGCGCTCTACGTACGGATAATTCTTTAAACGGATATTTGCTATAGAATTTCTGTGTCAGTTATTGGGCTATGATTGTCTGCCGCCATCATCCAGAAACGAGCTTGATGCAAAAAGAATACCTAATAAATCGGATCTCTCTTTCACAGTGTGATTCATCGCTTCACTCTTGCTTAAGGTAGGACACCGTAATTAATGAAAATTACATTGGACAGCTTTGGCAAGAAATGTGAGAGTAACAGCAAGGCATGAAGTCTTGAAAGATTGTGCTTCAGCTACTCGTCAATTCTGTCCATATGCTCGAACAAGCCTATTTTATTTTTATAAATCCTCGAGGGATAGCTATACTTCTTCTATTGTGTCAGGTATTAATTTGCGGAAATCCATAATTAGATGCGTGCCAAAATCATGTATTACCATGCATCATGCAACCCACCACTGACTTTCGAATCTGTTCTTCTACTATGAATTTCTATGCAAAGAATTTAATATTGATTCGAGGGGATTGACGGATATCGAACACTTAAGTAAGTGTTAATTGTTTATTTATCTTATTCCGTTAATAGCTATATTATTAATTTCTACGTACGTTTCATGCCAACTAGGCATATCCTCAGGAAAATGCAGACAGTTACATCCACCAGGGTGTAAGGAGGGTTAAAAATTGCATGCTTCCATGTCACATGAGAGATTGAGTCCGCATTTGACGATCGATCTAATACTTGTTGCAGGCAGGCATCTAGTTGTACTTGTTCTTAAAAAGGTCGACATTAGATCCACCTACTGAAATGTACATCGCCTAGGCTTAGTAGCATTCCTGTTTACAACGAGATGATGATTTTCGAGGCTTTCTTACGCAAAATTGATATTTGTCACAAGGTTAACGTTTGCGTCAGGGCAGGCGTTAGAATCGTCCAATTTGAAACAAACTCGCCTCCATGGATAGGATGTAGTTAACGTACCAATCATGCCCCAATAGACTAGGATGATCATGAATCAAACATGATCTTCAACCCAACTCTACTGGTGGTTACAGAGCAGTTCGCATTCGAAGCAGTTGCAGTAGTGCCAACCTCGCATTCTGGTGGGCTTAAAGGGCTACGCCAGGGAGGATACTGTCACCCCGGTATGGACTATTTTGAACAACGCTGGTCTCCGAGGGTATCGAAGACTTTAGAAAGAGAGGTATATGTTAAATTACAGAAACCATGACAGATTTAGACACTTATTCGTATTCCGATCTCTGGTTTGGAATATCATAGAGTCCTTATGGTTATAATTGCTGTGCACCAAATACGACCTCATATAACGAAATAATATGACAACTGATAAATAATCAAATAAAAGTCCCCAATCTAATGATATAAATAAGTTACATGAATACGTCTCCCAGTATGCTGTATAAATATAATTGAATTAAAAAATTATTAAAATAACGTTTTTAAATGCATATTTCGGAACAACGAGAGAACTCTGCAAATATATAGGCACAGTATCATTTAGGTGCAATAAATGATCACGTCACGGCGTATCATCAGTATCATATTTCTCTCTTTTTTTTTCTACAGGTCACGTGTACACGCCGCTATTTTTGTATAAGTCATTTTTGTCTCCATATGAGATTATACACAATGTGATGATTTTTCATGTCCTCATTTTAATGTAGTATTTGTATTGACATATCCAGCTTTAGTCACCCCGCTACGGTGACATTAAGTCCTCATAAACTTCTTTCTCATTTCAGTTTCAAAGACTTGAACATTAAGATTTCCACCTTGGGCTAGTCCCAGTTGGGTTCTGCTAACAATTTATGTCATATTGTGATGACTATGTCTAGAATATGAAGTTTGTTGTATTCTCCAAGGAATGGAGCAAATTTAATTTAAGTTGAAGTCTCATTGTCAAATCTATTTGTTAGTAGGACTCGGACCAGGTACCTTTTGATTCGAATACATCACACTGTATATTTAGCCATTAATTTTTTTAATACTACATAAACTGTATTTAAATAGTAAGAAATACGTGATCAGTCTTTCGTTATTACTTCTTAGCATTTTATACTAGAAACATAGATACATATTGTACTCTTGTTGTTTTCCGCTTATTTTACTTTCAGGCATTGAAAAAGAATTACAGATTAAAACAAAAAGATGGTGTATGTTAATTGGCTTTTAAATACAAAAACGTACTACAGTTTCAAATTAAAATTTAATTACTTTCGTGAAGTGCTTTTCAAGAATTTGGTTTGATCGTTTTTTAACGCTATTTCGCCTTTGATAGTATGGACATATGTTTGTCTAACGGATGCCCAAGTTTTGGCAAACTTTTAAATGAGTTGGAAATGAAATTTAATTTTTTTTTCTATTTGAATTTGCAACGCTAGAAAAATATCTCGTAAAGGTTTATATACCACCATTACTACCTTCTAATTCAGTAGAATAAATTATAAAGGTTATTTAGTTAAATAGTTTTGACGGCAAAAATTTCTTATTTCTATTATCAGCCACTGAAAATAATTCAACTCTTCATAACTATTCATTGTCTCTATTATATAACTTCCGATATCCTTTGCTCCTTTTCTAGGGACCTTTCACAAATATGCGTAGTTGCTACATTTTCTAGAACAGTATGTTTATTTATCAGGTAATGCCTTCTGAACAAGTCATTATGGATTTTATGATTTTTGTTACTCAGACTATCCCATTTTGTCCAGTAACTATTTTTAATTAGACCATTAGATCCGATTTGACTCTAATCCGGCTTAGAAACACCTACTCTTAACCGTTTGATAATGGCTGGTAATCGTCATTTTCTTGTATCGTTGTGTTCATGCGGCCATCGACAACATGAACTGCCAATGTTTTTTTTACCGTCAATGAAGGTTTGCATAAGCATATTGTTCTAAAAATCTGGTGTTCCTGATTAACCAATTGTCACATGTAACGGCCCATGGCTGCAGAGATTCGTAGTGACGCTGATTTCTGTCTTCAATCTGAGAACAATAAACGTGTTTGAGGTAGATTTCATTATACCATAATCACAATATTTCCATCGGTCGCTTTTACGTTGCCTGATGTTTCAGAACTTCCAAGATCCTGAGCAGATTATCATAAAACCTCGAATATCTAGGCTCGTTATCTGCCCCAACCATTTGTTTTTGTGCAGCCTTTAACTATATTTCTACATCGACCATTACAAAATTCCATCAAATATTATATCAAGATATATTATTGTACCTGTTGATATTACCCGTAGATGACAACAACAGATATAGAATTTCTGTCGATGACCCTTTATTTCATCCTGTTCTACTGTTTTATTTATTATATGAGTTGAGCTCATATTTTTCTTATTCTAAAACTTATTAAATTAGCAAATGTGGTTCACAACCATTAATTTAAATTAAATTCAATCGTAAGTAACCAAATCTAAAATTGTTATATAATTATTTAATATAAAAATACGCAAGAAACCTAACTTTTACTATACAATATCAAGCCTGAATACGTGTAATATTTGCCTTCTTCATATTGCCGTCTAACTGAAGCTCTTTGAAGATATCGATACGAAAACTTGTATTCATTTTGTTCCCACGCGACTACAAGCACGTAAATGTGTGACATTTCGTATCTGTGCGAACTGTACTGTTTACGGACTACTCTAATGTTATTGTAATAAACGTCATAAATGACCTATTTTTTTAAATAAATATTCTCTCACTCTCAGATTGTTGGAATGGAGCCTTGCTCGGAGTCGGATACGCGCCACAACACGTTAGAAGAGTTGGAAACGTTCATCCTATCAAACTTCTTCGGAGCTGCCTGTCGGCAGGGCAGATGGAGTTTGGATGACGCAATCGATGCTAGACTGAGTGAGTTTGTGCAAATTGACACTAGACGTACACTTAAAAAAGTTGTTGACGTTGCACATCTGCTTTCTTATGCATAACTCGAGTACGCACTTTGTGTTTAATTTTGCATCTTTTTTTCAGAAAGTGAATACCCAAACTTATGCACATTGTGCAGCGCTAACGGCACTAGCGACTGTTCGAGTGGATACAGGTACTGATATTATCAAAATCAACTAGAGCAAGAGATCTATTAGATATTTTTCTATTTGTTTCACATGGTCGAAGTTGGAGTTAGCAAGTTTTGCTACTAATTCTATTTAGCGAAACTATTAGCGAAACCTTCTATATCCAAACCAAATTCGAATTAGACCGATTTTCCTTGTTATAGCAGCATAGTCTTCTAAATGGACCACAAACCCTACAAGAAGCGAATTCTCATAACTATCCCTTAGGGCCCGTAGCGATCACTCGTTGTGAATGAACTACGATTCTACCGCTTTCTTGGAAATATGACCGCAGTGCTGCCATATTCAGGTTTCGGCATAGGCTAACTTGACGTGCGTGCGGTGTGGACCTATAACTCCGAGTTAACTTTGGAAGTTTTAAACTTCAATTCTATATTATCGTCATTGATCTATAAAATAGAGAAGATACATAATACCGCACTCAAAAACGGCCGCAGTAAATGAGTGCTAACAAACAGCTTAGGAGAACAAATAAACTAACGTTGTATGAGTGTTCAAATCACCATTAGTTGACATATAAGCGGTTGCTTGTATAAATATTGTTGCCATATATTTTTATCGGGGTTCAAGTATTGAGATAGGTTAAAAAGCAATCACTTAGAAAAAAAGTATATATATTCAGCAACATGAAATACATAGATGTATTACAAAACCACTTTCACACTTTAAATTAATCGCACTAGTGAACGAGAACCAACTACTCAGTATTCGAACTACGGTACATAAACGCCTCAGAGAATGTTTCTGAACGTTCGAACGAACGAAAAGCTCAAAGAATATAAACAACCACCACGCATTTCGAAATTAACAATACGGTATACCATTATATAATTTCTTTTGAGATACTTATTCTGTTTTTGCTTTATTCCATTTAAGAGCTTATTTCGTAATAAGATTTAACATTTTTCACCTAAAATTAGTGAAAATATTTTATTAAAACTGAATGTTCATAATTATTTCAACATTTTATGTATGCCCTGAAATCGTACCTCCTTTAGCATACATAGTATTTATTTTGAAAATGTCGATGCATCTGTCGTTACATTTATAACATCATTTAGTTCTAGAACTTTACCTAGGAGTCAAGATAAATCTTTGGTTGTTCTAAATTTAAATATAAGGTTATTGCTTGCGTGTTCAATATCTATCAATCCTCTCAACTCAATATTCAATTCATTGGATAGGGATTCGTAGCGGAATAACAGACTCGAGGGTCGGCGGTGGGTTCAATGTTAATACATGTTGATATCACGTTAATGATTACACCATTCTTCAACCTGAAAATTATAAGTGAAATGCTCTCGCTATAAACCGATTACAAACAGCGGGGCGGGCGGAGGTAACATTGACATCACATAACGTAAAGGGTCAACGAACATATGACAACGGCGCACGCGCGTGTGTCATAAAAATTGACTAAATGCGGGATAAACCATATAAACTGTTATTAGCGGAGTCGAGTGTTTGAATTATGGTACCACTAGGCGATATAAACCACCCTTTTGGAACGTCAGGAAGGATACTGAACGGCGAGGTAAGCTTGCGTCTCATTGACTGTCATATGTTTCTTTGATCCGGGCGCATAAGATTTGTCCTTTTTGTTTTAACCTTTGACTACTCGACAATGGGAAGATAACTGAAAGCAGATTCATTTCTAATTTTTCTTATATCAGATACGACATTTGGCCAAGATTTAGTAACACGCATCTACTCGCGCTGAAGTGCCTCACCGAGAACAATGGCTCCGTGGCGTACGTGGCGTGGGAGTACGTCACCCAATATTTCTTGGTTAGTACATTTGATTGTCATCGAAGTTCAAATTTCCATATCAAAGACATGGTATTTTTAATAGATATCATTCTTAACTCGGAAGCAACCGCTTCTTAATTACATTTAGCATTCTCTGATCTACCGAGAGTACTACCTAACTTATGTAATTCACCTACCCCTGGTGATCGACTGTTCTGTGTACAGACCAGTTAGTGATAAAAAATAAATTGATGCATAAACTCTAACCCACTGTAGATAATAAATAATTCAAAGTATACAAGGATATATGATCAACAATTAATTAGTTAAGCATTTAGTATATGATATTTTTAAATGCCGTCACATTTTCATTGGATGACAATTAAAATGATTAATAGTATATTGAGTGACTAGGGATGAAACAAAACGATTCCAGACCAGAGTGAAGTTGGCTGCCCGAGCGAAGCGAGGGCTGACATCACTCGGTCTGAAATCGTGTTTCATCCCGCGTCACACACTATATTTTTCATATCAACTGTATTGAAAAATTTATTGTACTCTTTTAAATGTTTTGATTTTGATATTGACATATCATAACACAGGGTTATAATATGTCAATACAATTGACGGTTATAATGACAATTATAAAGGCATGAAATAAACAAAAGATACTCTGACAGGATTGAAAATAAATCTGCAACTTCGTTCAGCGGGCAGAAAATGATCAATTCCTGCTCTGCGGGCAGGAATTGCTCAATTGCTGCCCGGCGACGGTCGCATTGGTCTGAAATTGACTAGTTTCTGTCGACTCAACAAGCATAATACTAGGCATTTTCAATGCAGGCGATATGAAAAAAATTATACGTCAAACGTTTAATTTTCTCTTCGAAATGGCAGATACATCTGAAGCATCGGTGTAAGCAAAATAACAGCGGTCAAATGTCTGAAACGCCTAAGAAATTCGATTTCTTTCGAAAATGTGTAATTTTAATGTGATGATCCACACGACAAATATTTGCTTTTGTAGTTTAAGATGGCTGTCACTTAAAGAGTCACTCTCTCATAAACTGTTGAAAACTGTTTTTCATGTACGTATGCCAGTTCAGAGTTTTCTTGAAAACGGGCTATTAAGGTTTCGTCTCATACTATGATAGTTTACTAATGATGTTTTAATTCCTACAATGCAGTGACAAACACATGTTTTATTGTACAAATGCAATTTAAACGTGTAGCCGCAAAGATGCGCGGCATACTTCAACGTGCACAAATGCGTTTCAAGTTTTCAACCAACATCCGTCGGTCAAACGACACGTGCCAACTTTTAGCGCCTTCGCAGGAATGGCATCCAGACCTCGCTTACGACTACGCGCTGCTGTGCCCCGACAATACCCTCGTGCCGCTAACTCGCGATATTCTGAACAGCAAACTGACCTACTGCGCCTGGGTGCAGCAACCCTGGGGCGCCGTGGTGGCCAACACGTGAGTAACCAGAAAATTTCGTACTCATCGCTATTAACTTAATCTCTATTTCTAAACTACTCCATAAATCTGTCTGTACATCCAAATTCTTCGTTAAGTTGATGTTAATGACCAATATTCGTTTTATGACTATTGATCCTATTTCCATCATTTTTAAAATTCACGTCTGACTGTCTATTTATATGTCCTTTCATAAATCGAGCACGGTTTGACCGATCGTTATGAAAATTGATGTACGATGAGAACATTAGACTTCATAAATAATAGACTACTTACTATCTGTTTATCTGTCGACTTTGTGTTTTTTTTATAACTTAAGAGCGATTTCACTGCTCGTGATGAAAATTTAGTATATAATAAAAGTATGTGATAGCGCAAACGATAAGTTACTATCTGTAAGTTTGTTTATCTGTCTGTATGCATGTTCTTTTATAACTAAAAAGGTTTGACCTATCATGATGAAAATGAGCGTGCAATTGAAACATGTCATTGCGCAAATGATATGCTGTTGTACTATCTCTTGTACTCTGTTGTCTGTTTGTTTTTATAAAACTTAAAAAAAACGTAACCACTGTTGACAAAATGTGGTATATAGTTGGAACATATGATTGGTTAAATAACAGTTTTGTTGGTTTTTCATGATCATTAGGTTATGTAAATCTGTCATTTAATCTTTTACCCTTTATTTTAAAACAAAATTATTATTTTCATTTGTTTATATTAACATTGTATAGAGATAAAGTTTATAAATTTAGATATAGGGGATAATCTTTGGATCCAATTCCAAAAATTCTGGCTCTAACAGGAACGATTCTTATTCTTAAGTATTCTAGACTATTTTTAATATGATATACGTGTATTTTCAGTAAGAATCACAAAAATAGTAACTTAAGTCAAAAAACCTCAACGTCTAGATTTATCAGCGTACGCTACCTAAACGGCTCGAAGTTAGGAAAAAAAAGTAAATCAAAAATATTAAGCCTTAATAACTTTACAGATCTATTTGTATTTCCTACTTGAACATTATCTAAAGCCGTACATTAATGTGTATGGTGACATACCTCTAGTGCTCTGGATAGTTACATTATACGAAAATGTCATTAACGATAAAAGCATACACCAGTCTCTTTGGTTACTGCCAACATACAGCGATAATAGTTGCCAAAGCCTTCGATGGAATATTTCTATCCAACCATTTGTTTGCGGGTGAAAAGACAATAGCAAACCGCGATATGGGCCCGAATGCTCCGATCGTGTCCCACAATTCTCGAGCGAATAAGTTCCTCGTTCGGATATGATTTCCTATACGGAACCAAATTTACCAAATATTTTAATTATTAAAAAAAAGGATATCGCCTAAGCAGTGACTCGCGGAATCGATTTAGTGATACCATATTTTGAAGCATATTCTACAGCAGATAATATGTATTTATTACTGCGCATGGACATTCATAATATAATGGACCTCAACACGTCAATACCAATCTTTTTAAAAAGATCTTGTTAATACAATACCACCAATTTTAATAAATTGGTTGCAATCTAGCCCAGTGATTCCCAAAGTGGTCCTGGTGGACCCCCAAGGGTCCACGGGAGACTTGCTGGGGGTCTACGTAGGCGTGAACAAAAAATGGGTGTCCATAAGATGTTAATGGGGGTCCACGAAAATTTATCTGCTTTTGATAGCAAAAATGTAAACATAGTTTTTATAAGGGCCTACCTACATTGTTTTAAGTACCTAACTAAGCAGATAATATTTTAATAAGGCAAGCGACTGTTACTTTTCCAAACTTGCGTATTCGATATAACGTACAATTTCGTGTACAGACTTGCAAAGCGCTATCCGCCCGACAATGCTTAATGCTTGTTCAGACATGAACTTGATCACCACTATAAATACTTGATGCCAAAGGCAAACTCATTCATTTGTTTCCGGAATTTCGAAAATGGATGTTAGAAAATTTATATCAGTGTTTGCTAGTGCCGGAGAAAAGTAAGTACCTACCTTTTTGTTATAGTACTTAGTATTTTGTTTACGTGTACTAGTCGGTTGATCACAACTGCTTGTATAGATAGGTAACTTAGTAACTTACAGATATTTTAATTGTCCTCTTCGATTTAAAGACAAACACAGCACGTTTTATTCAATTGTTTTTCACGAGAGAAGCACTGCCTCTCTAAAAGGCCGAATAAGCAATATTGCAGAGCAATTAATTTTGTAATTTTTCTTGCAAATGCGCGGGCGACGGGAAAAGGGCGGGCTTGAGCTTCGATGCCAGTTTGTCACGTTTTAACAATGAAGCCGCAGACAAAAATACGCAAATACACGGAGCGCGTGAACTCATTGATTTGATGAAATGTTAGTTATCGTTTTATGGACAATTTTGGGATTTCGACTTTTATTTTTCCTACACAAATATGATCAGTATTCGATACTGAGTGGTGTACTTTTATTTGTACTATTAAAAATTAGTGGTAAATTAGGTACTTTAAAATTGATACCGTTTTGTGAAAACGTCTGTATTTGTCTTAGCGGTTTATTAGTTGGTCCCTTTACAAGCCGTAATTCTATTTCCGCGTGCTGACAAAGGCTGCGGTGTGATACCTATATTCAAAAAACTTGGTTACTAAAACATTTTTTACAGGTAAGGTAACTGACACGAAACATGGCTACAGCAAAGAAAAATGTCGACAATATAGTGTCGATTATTTGAAATATGGTTTTGTTCCATCAGAGGCAGACAAACAATTGCCCATGTGCCTATTATGCAACAAAGTTTTGAGTAATGACTCTATGAAACCATCAAAGCTCGAAGGTCATCTAAAAAGGTATCATACTGATAAAATAGGTAAAAATTTAAAATATTTTCAAACATTGAAGGAAAAATATGAAAAGAGACCCACCATGCACAGTATATTCGCTTCAACATCTCAAAGTAACGATGATGGCTTGCGGGCATCTTACAATATCTCATTACTTATAGCAAAATCTGGAAAACCGCACACTATCGGAGAACAATTAATTTTACCCGCTGTTGAAGAGGTTTTAAAAACTGTTTTGCACAAATCTCCATTTGACGTACTAAAAAGAATTCCATTAAGTAACAATACTGTACAAAGACGCATTGATGAAATGAGCTCTGATATCGAAAGTTTTTTGTGCAATCATCTGCAAAAAACTAATTTTTCTATACAACTAGACGAGTCAACGTTACCCGGTAATGAAGCATTATTATTGGCATATGTCCGATTTATTATGGAGGAAGAAATTCACGAAGAATTGCTATTTGCCAGAACTTTGGAGACTGACACTAAAGGCGAATCAATATTTAATGTCCTAAGTAATTTCTTTACGGAAAAATCGATTCCATTCACAAACATTATTTCAGTGGCAACAGACGGAGTTCCTGCAATGGTCGAGCGATATCGTGGGCTTATAAGTCATCTCAAAAGAATTATACCAGGACTTACAGCTATTCATTGCGTAATCCACCGACAACATCTTGTGGCAAAACATTTAAGTGACAGGTTGAACCAATCTCTTCATTTTGTAATAAAAGCTGTCAACAACATTAGAAGCAATACATTGAATACGCGTTTATTTGCTCAATTGTGCGACAAAAATTGATGAAGACTTCCAACGACTGCTCTTACATACTGAAGTGCGCTGGTTGTCGAAAGGTGCATGCTTAACCAGATTTTACTCTGTTTTCGATTCCGTATTAGAGTTCCTAGAAAGTAGAGATCCAGATTTAAAAGAAAACTTGATCAAATTCAAAGCAGACATTGCGTATTTGACAGTTTTAGTTTAAAAAATTAATGATGTTAACTTGCAGTTACAAGGGGACAGCCTGAATTTAATAAAAACAAAGGGGATAATTTCGGCTTTTCTTGGAAAATTGAAATTTTTGAAGCAAAACATTAGTCGGCGCGAATTCTCTCAATTTCCAAACTTGTCACAGGTAGAATGTATTGATGAGGATATTCATACCTACAGTCAACATTTAAGTGCCCTACATGATGACTTCAAAACCATGTTTGAAGATATTGTGACGATGGATATACCACCATGGATCATAAATCTATTTGATGAAACGGAAGTGGCCAATGTTTTATTACAAGAGGAGCTGCTCGAGCTAAGCACCAATGAGGAGCTGAAGGTGAAATTTAGAAAAGGCTACCAAACATTTTGGCTGCAAGCAGAAATACCCGAAAAATATCCTGGACTGTGGGAAATCGCAAGGAAATTTTTAATAGCTTTTCCCTCGTCATACCTTGTCGAAAGGAGTTTTAGTGCCGTTACAAACCTCTTAACAAAAAAAAGGAGCAAATTAAACATCACAGAGCGGGGGGATTTGCGGTTATTGCTCACAAAAATAAAGCCTAACATTGATTGTTTGCTGACACTCCATCAAATACATCCTTCCCATTAATTAAAATTATGACCTGAACCTATATTACCTTATTAATTTTTTCTTGTAATTCTATTCTTTTAATAAATAAAGTGTTATAAAATGTACAATTTTTCGTTTTTATTTTACCTATCGGAATATAGGTACAGAACTCAGAAGCGACACAATTTTTAATTTTTGGCGACTTTAAGAATGTGGTAGAAATGTAGCAGCAGGGGGTCCACCAAAACCAGTAAAATTTTGAAAGTGGTCCACGAGAATAATAAGTTTGGGAATTACTGATCTAGCTTGATTGTTCACTTTCTTTCTTTTTTTCTGAACATGCACGACACGATCTAACATACTCTTTCATCTCTTTTTCAGGATCCTTCGCGAAATATCTTTCGCTTAACATTCTCAATGTTTTGGTTAAACCAAAAAGGCCCCTGTCCAAAGTTCATCATGCACTTCCTTCGAAATTTCTTCTAACTCACACTTCTTTTCTTTGTACTATCCGATTCTTTTATATAAAATTTCGTTTCTTCCAAAAAAAGTCACGATATCTGTCTACATTCTTACCTAACACTTACAAAGCAAATCTACAAATTCATCATCTCTCTGCTTTTCTATCAAAGTTTCCGCTGACATCCAATATACCGCTAATTCTATCTCTTCCTCTACCGATTTTACTTCATTATTTTCCTTAAATGGGTTTCTAAAGAGAAAGTCCGGCACTAAGTTTAGACGTGCCAATGTATGTAGCAATCTTAAAACCGTATTCTTATAAGCGAAACTCCCACCGAACTAACCTACCATTATGATCTATATTTTCTTTTAACGAACACAACACCTCGTGGTCTATCATCATTTCAAATGTCGTTCCCCAAACCTAATCCCTGTAGTATTTAAATGCCCATACAACTAATAAGCAATCTCGTTCTGTCACGGAATATTTCCTTTCTAAGTCGCTCAACTTTCGCAAAGCGTAAGCTATAGAACACATTTCCTTCATTTTGAAACGGATTCTTAGGCCTACAAAAAAATATAAGCACCGTGTAAGTCATTTCTTTAAATGAGCTTGTGCCATTGAAAATAATAAGTAATTAAAAAATGCAGTCTATTATTACGGTTGCCGGTAACCAGTCTATTGTTACGGTAAATAAAAAAAACATATTGTAAAAAAGGCGAGAATCAAACAGATGATATGCATGTAGGCTATATAGGGTTCCGTTTCAATCTTTTCTCCTCTTGCATCACCAATGCACCTAATACTTCCCCACTAACATCTACAAATAACCGAGTCACTACTCTATCGTCGTTATTTGTAAAAAGTTTTAATACAGTAGGATTGCATAAGCGTTTCTACAGTATTTCAAATGGCGCCTGATATTCCTGTGGCCAATGTAATTTGTTTCCCTTTTTTAATAATTTTAATGGTAGAGTAATTTGCGTCTAATTTTCTATGAATCTCATATAGTAGGTTGTGAGACCTAGAAGTGATTTTAAACCCTTCGCACTTGACTGTCTCTCTAATTCTAACGCCACACTTAACTTCTATTTGGAGGGTTTGACTACCTCTTTACTAATTTCGTACTCCAGAACTATTAACGAATTATAACCCATGGTACATTTTGTTGGCTTTACTATCAAATTCGCTTCCCTAAACCTGTTTAGTACATCCATTGTACAATCTTTGAGCAATTCTTCGAAGGTGTCCTCATGTACTAATATGTTGTCTACATACACTATAACATTTTTATGCTTAATCCCAGTATCTATCATTCTCCGAAAATTGGCCTGACTTGTCTTCATATCGAATGGTACCACCATAAACTCCAAAATTCCTGAAGAGGTTGCAAACGCGGTTTTCGGCCTATAATTCTCGCTTACTACCGTTGCTAGTACCCCGATAACAAATCTAAGAAAGCTAAATATTTTGTTCTGCCTGAATATATTATCAAATCTTTTAATCTTGGAATAGAATGTGAATCTGAAATAATCTATTTGGAAAAAATTTCTAGAATCTATAAAAAATCTACATGTGTCATCTGGCTTTTTTAGTAATACCATGGGGGGCGCATAAAGACTTTTTGAATGTCTAATAACCCCATCATCATTCATTTATTGTACTTATTTTTTTAATAATTTAGCGTTATCCCATAGTATTTGTTTTTCAACAATTTAGCGTTGTTCCATAGACACTATATATGGTGACTTATGGACAGGTATCACATCTTGCGTTTTGATTTCTACTTTAAAATTTAAATACCTGTCAAAAACCCTTGTATTTTCTCTCGCTGACAGACAGACTTTCCTTATTATTTTTTTTATAATTCAAATTATTTAAATGTAATTCAAATCACCTACCTTCCAGTGCTTCTCTGTCATAGGTATCAGGGTTAGGTTGCATACCAATAAGTATTTTTCGTTTTTATTGACACAGTTCTCCAAATATGTCATCACGGCTGACGCTAACTTCTGCTCCGTACGCGATGTGAAACACAGACGGTGCATGCAATCGTTTCTTACTGAAAATATATTTATCATTATTATCTAGTATAACAGCATTTTGTGTCATAAATTCCATCCCCAAAATTAAATCTAAATGAAAATCTTTTACAACATAAAACGTATGCTCGAACATAGTTTCATTTATAGAAAAGTCAATTGACGTAAGCCCGATAAATTCCAGAGTCAACCCATATATCCCTTTCAACACAGCGTGGAAATTGGAAAGTTCACAAATATCATTAATGTTTATAATCTTCGCATTAATACAGGTCACATCAGCCCCAGAATCTAGATAAAGCGTGCACATATCTTCCTTTACCGTAACCTTTACGCACGTGCTACCTCTGATTGATTAATATGTGGGTTAATCGGGCAGTGGCTCCTTACTTTATAGTTGATTCACCACCGCTGCCCCTCGCGTTTTGCTGATTCGTTGAAGGGAGCGCTGAGCCCCCTCGGTCAGTTCCGCGTCAAATTTGTCTCGATGATGTCACATTTTTTCGCCCATGACCGCAGTCGTGAAGCCAGTAGGTTCAAGGTTCCACGGCCACCATAGCCAGCCGTGACGGATCGACTGCATTGTTGCTTGTCGGGAAATCTTTGGACGTTTTCTTGCTTCCCCACTCCATCGGAAACTCAGTACGAGTTTCCGATGGAGTGGGGTCTCATATTTCATGAGATCTCAAAAAATCAGAAAACTAATTACAATTTCCTAATATTTTGCGTAGACTTGTATATAATTGGTGACAGTTGACTTTAACTCCGCCAGTGAATTACAAGCTCGAGCTGTAAATAACAGTTTGATGTTGGTTTTAATCCGCCTAGAAACGTCGGGGTAATCATGTATTTTTTGGTTATTTTCGCTTTTGCAGGTAAGTTTTGCAGGTACTTGGTAAAACTACTCCGCTAGGTCAGCCTCTTCTTGTCTAGTATTGTAAAACAGTTATCCATTATTTATTTGACACTTAAACTCTTCTTCGAAATCATTTATAATTTTTTCATATATCATTACGGCGGTGTCGATAATTTTTAAGAAAAATGTAGCTGAGCTCTCCATATACCATATCTCCATAGATTTAAGCCTGCTTTTTTTCTGTTGCTCACTCCAGTCCTTCAACGCAACCAATGTTTCGTAATTGTTATAAAACTCTCCAAAATCTTCGTTGGGCAAACTTTGAAAGACTGCTGCCCTTTTTATAGTTTTTGTTTTCCTTTCCTCTTTCTACTTGCGTTTATGCTTAGACTAAGCCTCCACCACTGTAGCTCAGCAATTGTAGCTCAGATATAACCCTCGTCCAGTTTCAGTACTCAAGTTCAAAACTAAATATTCAGCGGCGACAAGATTAGTTTATTGGATTAGTTTCTCAATTATCTGTTCACTTGTTTTAAATACACTCACTATTCTACTTCGTATCGTATTATATTATATTTTCGCGTTTTGTTACTACTGAGGCCTATGGTTCTCGCCTCGACTACTCCTCAATTCCATTTTCAACCTTGAACAAATAGAATCCAAATGAAACCCAACTTAGCGAGACTAAGCACTGAGGCCGCATGCCTTATATTTCACCTACATAACTCAGTTGTTACAATATTTAAGACACAGACAAAAATCGTTGAGACTTAATAGATGACATGTGTACAATATAATTACGTTTGCATCAAACCGTCTGGGTGCGAGCCCTATTCTCACTTTTTTGTCGTTTTTGATAAGATAATGTTATTGATATGTAATTTTGAATGATCGTCACTGATTTGTGGTATGGAATGATTTCATAATTGTTCATATCTATATTATGCTAGCAAAGTGATTAACTACATATCATTGACATTGTATAGTTTCATTTAACACTTGACACAACATTAACCAATTATGCTAGCAAAACTAACGTTGTAAAGACAGATTTACTTACCACACATAAAAATATATTTATGACTCATATTTTTTATAAAAAGCTAACTTTTTGGTACCTTTGGCGTTGCTTAATAATACATTGTTCCTCTATTTTTACAATCCACATTTGTTACCTTGATTCCTTTTATGTATTTACTGAAACGCAAAAAGTAACTTTCTTTAACTTTTCACATTGGCAATCTTTCAAGACTGTTAAAGTTAAAGTGAGTTCACGCGTCCCGGACCGAATGGGGATCTTCTACCGCCAGAGCTGGCAACGTTATTACGTAAAATCAGAAATCGATTTCAAATCCGGAATCGAATTGCGAATCGAACTTATTGGGTATAGAAAATGTTATATTTAGTTATATGCAATTTTGAGCGACTATAAGGTATTATATTAAATTAAAACTTTGCACACTTATCGAGGGCCGATGATAATACAATCATTTGGTATGATTGGATTGATCTGATGATGGCGCCAGAAGGTAAACACAGGAACTCTATAACGTAATATAGTAACATCCTAATCATGTTTGATCTTATTAGAGTTGTCTTGAGATGTATTCGAACGATCAGAAATTTTCAGGGTCCATTCTACCACATTCATTCGTTCCATAAATTTGTTTTGTCAGTCTACTTTCATTCATCCTTTCCAAACGGCCAAACCACCGCAACATACCTCTTTCTATTCAAGTTACTACATCTTCCTTTGCACCACACCGCTCTCTGACATCACTATTCCTACATTTATCTTTCAGAGGCGCTCCACACACATTACACAAAGATCGTATATCCGCTGCATTGACTCTAATTCCATTTTTCTTCTGCCAAACCAAACTTTTACTACCACACATAAACGTAGGAATCAGAACCCCACTATGGATAGCCAAACGCGCTTGTGAAATACTTATACTCTTTATAATAGCAATCAATTGGTAAACAGTCTAGCGAAGTATACAAACTCTCGTCCGAGGCTCTCACCATATAATTATATATAACGCATTCAGTCGTGCCTGTGACTCTTTCGAACATTATCACGTTAGTTTTTCTCATATTTACTTTCATGTCTCCTTTCTTAACAGATTCATTAATCCTGATTGTGTTATGTTGTATCTGTAATTTGTGTTGCTTAATTGCACCAAATGTAAACAATTTTATCCAGAAGATGTGGTATCTTCTCTAGTTTTGTTACAGTCAACAAAAATTCTTACAACAAATATTTTTATGTTATTCTAGTTATTCAGCTGCCATGTTCTTGAAATCGATGAAAACTTGGTGGCCTAACGGCGTATACATCGACACCAATGACTTTTGGAAGACTGAGTTGTTCTTCATTTTTGGGGGATATGATAAGATTCTCGTGTACGAAGATGCCCTGCCCAACGCTCTCGAATACGTTTCATCAAGTAACATGATTTTCATAATGTGATTTACCAACTGTCTATGACGCTACTCTTCGATATTGTTATGAAATGATCCTATGTGGGATTCAAGGATCGAAACGGTATTTTTCATACACATGATATAACCTTACACCTACACTGATATAAACTTAATCGCCACGGAACAAGGTAAATATTTTTTGTTGGTTGTACTTGACTTGTGAACGCACTGATCGAGGATATAAAACTGAATGTAACTCTCAAACTCCTATGTATGTATCCCTCGATTAGCCATTTTGAGTTTTTTTTTTATATAAACAAGTCAATGTATTATTTTAAACTATTATATATATATATATATATATATATATATATATATATATATATATATATTATCAATATCTTATCAACAAACAAGCTTTAAACCTGTCACGTCCGACATAAACAAACAAGATTTATTGCACTGTTGAATATTCTAATAGGGAATTATTTGAACAATTTCATCAAACATACACGAGTATGACTAATATACTGCCGCTTGTACGAATGCTCTGGGGTAAAATTTAAGGGACTGACGAGTCCCAGCCCAAACTAAGTAGTCGTCAGTCCCTTAAATTTTCTCCATTTTTTCCCCAATTAATGTACTTCACTTTGTATGATTTACTAATAAGTCAATAAATAATTTAGACATATCAAGGACACCTTTAATGGGTAAATTAACGAATTAAAAAGAAAAGCTTTGCAAAGTTCTATATTAAAAATTAAATAAAAGACACTCGCTAAGAATGTGAGAGCATATTTAGTATGACCGTCAAACTTAGTGTAATAATAGTTTAAACGTAAGAACAATAAGAAATAAAAATGGGCCAAATGTGAGTGGAGCTCGTGCTGAGAATCCGCTGATGAATTAATGAAAGTAATTTATTTCAAGTATTTAACACAAATTTATTGTAGTACGGAACCCTCAGTTCATGAATCCGACTCGCACTTGACAAGTTTTTTGCCAGTGTAGCTCATCTATAGTTTTTATCTGATTTCCTGGGATCGAATACTTCAATTACTCCATTTTGTTCAAAAGGTAAATAAACATTTATTACATTGATATCCAAGAGGCCGTAAAAAAAGAATACATAATTAATTGTAATTATCGAATGCAAGCAAATAAAAGCACATCTATTCATCACCAATAAATTTAAAATATTTTTATAAGGTGGTGTTTTTACATCAAACACAACTTTATTCACGTATCCAATTTTGTGACACCTTCGATCCGCTGCCTGAGCATGGCTGATGTGCCATTATTGTTTGCTAATACACCACTGTTCAGTCAACTGTAGTTAACTGACGTCACTGGCTTTCAACTTTTCACAGCTCCAATATGGTATCCTGTCCGCTAGAAAGTTGTAGTTATTATTATCTATTCAATTCAATTGCACCGGGAAAATTTATACTAGTTTATTGTTATCAGAATCTTCAAAATGCAACGAAATATTTTCACTTTTGAACATTATGAAAAAGATTATTAAGTTTACATCATTATAGATCGATGCAAATAAATTGTCAAGCATTATTGTATTAGCTTTGACTCAAGCGGTCAAGTGACAGTTCTAGAATACGCAATTGCATAAATTTCAATCATATATGAGATTTTTCAAATACAAAAAAAAATCAATAAGCTAAGTTAGTTTACAAAATTTCCATTTAATCGTACAAAACATAATTAATTCCATTTGATAATGTATGAGAATATAATTCTAAACCAGTGCAAAGACGATAGACGACAGCACTCATTCGAACGCTGCAAACGGACGTATTTTAAGACTTAAATAATAAATTGCTTCTCAAACATGTGAGCTTGTATGAGAGCATACAAGTCTTAATACAATCTACTTTTAAAATTCTTTGATAGAAATGTGTCATATTAATTTTATTGCTATCTGTCTACTGAAAGCTGTATAAGCGATATTTATTACATTGCGTTACGTTTTTTAAAAAGCAAAACCTGACATTTGCTTAGAGCAATTTGCATTCTATTAAAAAGGGGGTGTATTCTATATGATTCATAGATAAATAACATAAATTTATTACAAGGTGATATACATACTCCTTTATTCTATATTTAATTGTTGACCACGAATCGATGTCTATGATTCATATCGGATAGCCGATCGGCACGCTAAAATAATTGAGTTTTCAACCTTTTGCTCGGTGGAGTATGAATTGCAAAAATTACGACCACAACTTTGTCAACTAATTAGAATATATTGTGGCTATTCTAATCTTTTCGAAACGTTTCACGGATCAGCTCTAGGTAGAAATTGGGCAAATAACGACACGACTAGCTACTGTGTGCCAACTCAGAAATGGTGCACTATATCGGAAGCGGAACAACTCAAATGCGAATGGGTGAGTAGCGCGCTGCGCACGCTCGGCGTCGAGCCGGCGCTGTCCTGCCAGCGGGGGCAGAGCCCCCTGCACTGCTTGAGGGACATCCAGGAATACAGGGCGGACTTCATCGCTGTAGACTCCAACTACGGCTACTTGGGCAGGTAGTGAGTATCTAAAAGGGGGACTTCATAGATTTATTCGTCTTCCAACTATTTTTAAACGGGAAAAGCTGTAGCCTAATTTTTTATATTTTAATATAATTTTATTTTGCATATGAGATGCCCAACCTCTTTATTCACTAGAGAAAGAGAAATAGAAAGAGAAAATGTGAAGTTAAAAATATCCTGTACATATATGTTGTCAACACATATAAAAATATAGTGGCATACTGTGTAATCCTTCCAGCCATAAGCGTTCTTTGCTTAGCAACGTCTATGCAGAATATTGACTCGTACAAAGTTTAACTCTTTTATAAGAGTACAGATTTAGTAGAATGAGCCCCGTGAACTTTAGGAGTTCCGGCCCATCATTAAACATTTTCTTGAAACTAATCTACAATTTCTATTAAACAAATATTAACATAATACAGTAAAATACATCAAAATCAGAAAAACATATAATTTAAGCATAAGACTATAATTTAAAGATGAGAAAAAAGTATTTTACAATTTATTATAATCATTATCCAACTACAGCTCGTTCAGCGAAGAACAGATCAGAATGGAAATCTTTAGAGGATGCCATTCTTGGAAAAGAAATAGAAGCAGATTAACTACTGCTCGCCTATATTAAAAATACTACAATAATGAATAATTAGTTAGACAAAGTATAGTAGTTAAATTAAATAAATTGCGTAAACGCACAAACTCTTTTATGTTAGACTAAATACGATGATAAAAGCTTCTGATTTTAATTTGATTTGAATTGATAATTACTATACACTTGAATAGTTTTAACAAGATAAATAAAATGCTAATACAAATAATTATAGTATATTTCAACTAGGCTGTGAAAAACAGACATGTTCACTATACGACTTTTTATTTATTTCCCCAGTATTTTTGATTTGAGACCAATCCTGATGTTAAAGAATCAGGCTTCGTCCGTGTCCCGGGTCGCAGCGTTAGTTAGAAGGAACTCAGGCATTACACACTTCGAAGATTTGAGAGGAAAGAAAGCTTGCTTCCCCGAATTTGGAGGAATAGGTAAGTGATATCTAACCCATCTTTTTACCACGCGGAAGTTCATAGGTACCAGACTTGGAATGATTTTCTATCAACATCAAATGCACACCGCCAATGTCGGTTCTAATAAATTTTATTTGAAAAAGCTGATCGAAATAGTAAAGATATAAACAACAACATTTCGGGCTAAGTTTAGATCGCACATGGTAATGACTGAAAACTTCTAGCTAGCCACAGACTGTCTGCAAGAGTAAGATTTCGGCACGTAAATATTCCAAACAACCAGCGTTTAGTGAGAAAACGCTTTTATTATTTATATGTTTACAAATAATATACTGAACTGTGAACTAACCGACAACTAGGAGTCACAGGCTAATCTCTACCAGAATTTATGTCCAATACATACGACATCATAATGCAATTATATTACACTAGTCGAATCACTTTTTTTTTTTTTTTGTTTCCCACTTGCGACGTGGAGGGGGTAAAAAATGTCTATCCCGCACACCCTCGCGCCCGTACGCGTGGGTTGTGTGGGGCTGAAACCCACTAAAAAAGTCCCCCTGAAGGTGAAGTAGTTGGTTCGGCTATGCTATATAGTCAGGCGACGAGTCTGGCGACCGGTCGGACGACTTCTATAGCTTCACCGAGCGCGGCCGGACGGCACGTGTGAGTGCCGACGGCGCGTGACATGCTCTATGAACGGCTCCTGAAGGGAGTCATCTCGGCATAGGCGTCACTGGAAACCGTCACGGGACGGTTTCCGTTCGTCCCGCCCGGCCGGGAGCGGTCTGCGGCGGCCGGGCGGGTGAGTCGATTCACCTCATCAACAACTGCTGACCTCCACGGTCTGTCAGTTAAAACTGTACACTCCATTTTTAATTGTATTACACTACACTTGGCATTTATTTTTTAATAGGTATCTGCATGATAGCGTGTTTCCCCATCTGATGAAACAAAGTAAAATCATAACTGTACTTAAAGGCGGTAGTAAATTTAGCTCCACTAACTTTAGGCCTATATCCATACCACCGACATTTAGTAAAATCTTTGAAAAATTGATCTTAAATCAACTGTTATCACATTTTCATAATAACAACAGTTTGATTTCACGCGAAATCAAACAATTAAGGCATTTAATTGTGTAAATCAAGAAATTCTGATTTAGAAGCTACTTCGTTATGGGATTACGAGCCTGGCAATCAGCCTTCTGGAATCGTATTTGAGCAACAGGATTCGGAAGGTGGATATTAATGGGGTAAAATCATCGGGATCTGTGGTTCGCATAGGGGTACCATAAGGATCATTTCTTGGTCCATTTCTGTTTTTTTATAAATGTATATTATAAAATAAGGTTTATGTTAATAACTTACCCAGTATTTTTGGAAAAATTCATGAGATTGTACTGTTCGCAGATGATATTTTATTGTTATTTAAAACCAAAAGATAAAAAAATCATCTATGACGATATTAATATTGATATGTCGAAAGTAGAAAGACTGTTTACTGTAAATAATCTCCTTTTCAATACAAAAAAAAATAAAATGTATGTTCACTTCCGAATGTAAAACATGAATGAAGCATCATTTTATTACGTAATAAGAAAAAATAATTTGTTAATATTACTGTATTCTTGGGAGTTACTCTGAATAACAGGCTTTAATGGGGTCCCCATATCAGTATGTTGGCGAAAAGATTTAGTTCTACTACATATGCAGTTAAAACGATAAGAAATATATCAGACTTAGCTTATTTTAGCTGTTTTCATGGCTTGATATCATACTGCATTTTGCTATGGGGTCATGCTGCAGGTATCGATAGAATTTTCGTGCTGCAAGAACTGGCAGTTTGGGCTACTTACAGGCTGAGACCTAGAGTATCTCTTAAAACTAAGTTTAAGGAAATCGGAATCTTAACTTTGGCATCTCAACTTATATACAAAAATTTAATACATATAAAAAATATAAAACTTTTTAAGAAAAATAGTGATAGACATAAATTGAATACAAGAAATAAAATAAACCGTGTTTGCATGTGAGTCGACTACATAGACTCAAGAACTCACTTAGGGGCTGTGTGTTCACATCTTCATTAAGGTCCCTGAAAATGTACAAAATATATCCTTAAATAAATTTAAAATAATTACTAAGCAAGTACTTGTTAAATAAGGGTATTACACAATTTGTGAATATTTAGAGGATAAATATTCACAATATATGGACGTAATCAGCTCGACTTCTAACGGGTTTGCGTCTTAATGTTATATAGTTATGTGTGTTTTATTGTATAATATATTGTATTTAAAGTTGAAAAAAGGTATCCTCACGTTTCTTACTCGTTCTTTTTCAAAGAAAACTGCCTTTAAAACGAGAGGTAAAGTGATAAAGCTAAGTAAAATGTAAATTTTTGATGTATTGTGATGTACTTGAAGTATTATTGAAATGACATGACATATGAAATAAAGATATATTTAAAAAAAAACAAGTTTATGTATAAAAGGCTGCTTCCCAAATGGAAAAAAAGCCCACATCGCTTCATATGAGTCGCAGTTACTAAATAGCGCGTCTGAGGCCAATCGGCTGTGTGGACGAACACACACAGTCCTCTACAGTTTTTAAGATAGTTACAAACTCGAAAAGTAGAATATCCCGCCATGCTCTGAAATTTTCTCTATGGCCATGCAAGCTCATTGATTTACATGAACTCAGAGGCAGGGCAACCTCAGTCACCGTCCTGGGTGTCTGAGAAAAGCTGTAACATGACAGGTAGTGGGTGGTGCGAACATTTTTGGCTCTTTTCTGTGTAGTAGAAAACCACTTTGATAGGCGCGTATTAGACTAGCGATCTTACGCTACCTCTATACACTTTCAGATGAGTTAGGTAAAACCTTATTCAGCAAAAGCCAACCGAACATCTTTGAATGACATGACAAAGAAAATCACATACGCAAAGGCTTACCAAACCACCGATTTACTACAGTCACAAAAGGAGTAATGGTGTAGGCAAAGTAGGTATAGGACTTCATGCTTAGAGTTAAAATCGTGGTCACTAAGAGCATGTGATACGTGGCTCAAGCTATCGGATCGGATTAGTACTAGCAGTTCGGTGAGGGTGCGATAAACAGAATGATGTGCAGCGATCAAGGGCTGACTAATGAAATGTTGACAACGTGCTGTGTGCTATCTAGTGGCGCAGTGACGTTAGATCATAAGCGATTATATAAATAAGAAACATATTATCTCCTTTCTGAAGACCTATGGTGGCTTTAGTAAGAAGCTCTAAATTTTGAGACTTTTATTCGACCATTGATTGATGACAGGTTTCTTTCCTCACGACGCGCTCCGCTTAATAATCGTTAATCATCTGCATTACGAGCTATCCGTAACTGGCACACCGTTTGCTCGCTCGCGACACTTATTTCTTGAATGCAATGATGAAATCTTCCAGTAGCTTCCAATTATTGGTGCTCATTCCTACATTTATTAATTTATTCGTTCATGAGCAGCAGTTTATATAAATTAGCTTAATCAAATAAAATCACAATATTTTGAATTAGACATAAAACATATTTTATTTGGCGCGCAGATAATACAGATGACGCAACGCAAAAACAATAAAAATCGACACCAAGACGGTAATTACAAACAAAGGCCGCCAAAAGTCAATCATGTGGCCAATTCAGTAAATTGGAATTATTTCTTCACATAATTTTGCTTAAGATTACTTAGTTTTGAAGTCCAGCAATCATATTCAAGCATCGTAATTCTATAATTATCAATTTATATATGTTTATTACACATATACCCACGCTTTATTATATTACATGTTTGTTTCTTCTTCAGCCTTCCTGTCGTTTGTGACACAATAAGTCCATCCTGAACACTTCGGAATGCAACTACGCCAAAGCCGTGGCCGAGTTCTTCAACGGGACGTGCGCACCCGGCGCCCTGGACACCATGCACCAATTGTATGACAGCGTGAGTGTTGCCATAGCCATTGCCGTATGCTAGTATATATATACTAGCTTACGCCCGCGGCTTCGCCCGCGTGGATTTTCAACACATTCCTTTGTCTTATGTATCGACCGTTTACGATTTCAATCCCAATCCTGATTTCGATACCGATTTGTCTCACTTTTGACTTTGATCGCAGTCTCACTTTTAATTCAAAACCCGGTCTCGGACTAAGTAGATTAGGATTAAGAAGCCTCTTATTATCTCATGTTACCTCTTTATAGCCATACTATAGACTTCCGACACAAAAAAAAAACTTATTGCTAACGTTTGAGCTTTGCAACAAAAAACATAAAGGTGAGCTATGCCTAGACACGCCCACTTAATTTTCTCTGAAAGATTTTTGAAAAACCAATCGAAATAAGTGTCACAACCTTCACAGCAAGTGAACTTACGGCTTTTTTACCTCGTCTGTATTTCCATCGCTACTTAAATTTCTTCTTCATCATATTTGTATAGTTTTGTAAAATCGAGCATATCGCACTAAAATTCTAAATGATCCTTATTCTTCTATACCCAATTTCAGGATGGGTATTCCTATGAAGTATGCGATAAATATTAAAGATATTTCACTTCGCATAAACTTAACTATCTCCATTCAGGCAAAAACTTTCATCAATTTCTCGACAAAGAACAAAACCTATCGATAAACCTACCGCTAAGTCGAAAGCGTCTTAAATTAATAAGAAGTTTTTCTTGATATTTCATTTTTCATGTTGTTTTATGTTTATTTTATTTAAGTTCATTTAAGTTTATTATTTTGACAAACCTCAAATGAACCCACAAGCTCGTGTGACGCGTTAAACATTAATACAGTCTGAAAAAGTAAATATTTCTCAGAAATTTCAGTTTAATTGGGAGAAGTGTCTTCGAATTGTTCTTACTTCATATTTTAAAAAAAATTATCCATAACCTCATCAATGCCGTAAGCGATCAGGAAACAAACTGTACGCCACATATTTTGTTAAATTTAATTGTCTTTCCTTTTTGTAATATGTACAACACAATAATATTAGCAATTATCCAAAAGTAGGCCTGGCAGACGTTGTTTCTCAGAAACCTTCTCGGGCGTGCGTGCAACATACCACCAAAGTTTCATTGTGATCGGCTCAATTATAAATCTAATGGATCTTGCTTTTGATTTCGAACTAAAAAATAATTATGTCTATTAATCGATCGAATCGTGGGTTGCGGTTAAGCGCTCATATAATAATCCCTTAGAAAAAATCACTTTCAGTTTCTTTTGAGCTTTTGTTGAGTTAGGTTGTTTGACTCTAAATCAAGAAGCAATGTATAGTTTTTAAAGAAATTTACGAAGTTCTCTCGTTTCATCAGTTGTATTTCTATTAAAAAAAAATTAACAAAGACATACAACAATTAAGTGTTTTGTATTATTATATTTTTTCCGTGTGTCCACAGAATTTCGGCGCTAACTCACTGTGCGACGTGTGCATGTCACTAGACTCCATTGCGGACAATTGGAACAATAGTGAGTTTTAAGCTTATTCTTTCTTCTGTTCCAATTAATATAGAAAAGTCCTGTTATTCTATAGTTTGTATCTCCATTAAAAAAAGAGTATATTTCTTCCAAAATATTATTATGCAAGACGTTAGTGGCGATGCAATCACACATAAACATCCGCTTCCGTTTTCATCATAAGGAAGTTCATGGTGATATAGCTACTAGTTGAAGTAGAAGCTTAATTGTTCATCTGCAACAACTTCAGGTTTGAATTCATCTGGTGGACTTTCAATGCTTACATTTATATGTAGCAGACGGCTGAATCCTCTTAAATATTACCATATTAGAAATCATAGTTATTCAATTTCATTTGGCAAACTTTCGTAAACAATTTGAAGTTATGGTAAAACACAAAACTATGCTATTATGGAGCGTGGATTATTAAAGAAGATCTCTGATTATTACTACTCATAAGAGAAAGCCTTTTTTATCGGTATGAATATCGCGTATAATCAGATCGCCTTTACCGTTTAACAGTACAATTTTATCTCTGTGAGTCACTGAAAATGAGTAAGCTATTTATTTGGCGCAGAACAACGAACAATAGTAAAATAATTTAACTCTTACGGTTCTTTCAACAATAAGTTTGCCTGGTTGAACAACGACTTAAAGTCATTTCAAATATGAATAGAAGGCTTATTCTTAATGTCGCTATTGACATTTGAAATGACTAAGTATTATTCTTAATGTTATATTTATTCTTAATGTCGCCTGTGTGAGAACCTGAAATTGTTAAGCCTCTATCTCGTATATTTAACTCCCATATGTCTATGAAAACTCCGCTTTGCTGGTGTTTGTGGAGTTTGTTGCCAACGTCTACACCTCTAAACGCGTTCCTGTATATTGCTGTAAGGGATTATTTGTTGTTATGTAGTATAACCTCCCGAACCTAATGCGCATCAGAATCTTATTTTTCTATTTATTTTCTATTATTTCTATCATTTATGTATATAATCATTATATACAATAAAAATGTAAAACAATGTTTAATCTATTTATTCAACAAAAATGTATGAAATACACATATGGAATGCCTTAAATCTGTTACAACTCATAGTTGCATTTCAAAAGTGCGTCCTTTCAACAAACTTTTTTTTTTCCGTACGGAGCTTTAAATACTATTTAGTATTTATTTGTAAAGGCTTGTGTACATATCTTTTCAGACGGCTCAGTCGGTGAGACAGCATAATTTCACAGAATACAAACGTAAAGAAACAGCTTCCACTGTTTGTTTTTTGCCTAAATAATAGAAGTTTGGTGGCCCAATCTCTCCTTCAACAATCCACTCCCCCAACTATAAAATATTCTATTTTCCTTCTACGAGGCCGGTACCGTAGTGGTGACTCTTCTAACGTTGCGAGTGTCCGTGGATGGCGGCAACCACATACTTTCTACAGTAGCTTGCAAACTGCTCCTCGAAATAACTAAAAAAAAGCTCACTGAACCAGCATGAACTCCCAAAGAAAGAAAACTCGATCCACATAAGATTAACCAGGACGCACTTTGTCGACTCTCCCCTTACAGAGGTCTACCCTATGGGTTTCTTTAATCTATTTTCTTGTGTTCAGCCTTTCGAAGATCGATAATATCACAGTGTTCGTTGACAGGGACCTGCACAGCCGACTGGACCAACGTGTACTTCGGCAACAACGGCACCCTGTCCTGCCTCGCGGACCAATCGGCTGACGTCGCCTTCTTGGAAGTTCAAAACTTGTGGGGTAAATTTCAAACCACCGTGATGATAGATTGGAAGCGACATTTCCGAAGTACTTGAACGACACAAAAATAATAGTACATTTTTAAGCTCGAGAGCTGATAAACACGTCGAAGCTAATTAAAACAAAAATTAAAATTCAGTTTTAACTTTATTTAAAAATTCCAAATTCTATAGGTTAAATAGAATGATTGTGCAGGTATTCTTCTTATTTTAAAGCAAATGAGTATTTTTATGGCTGAAATTATGAGAATTTTATACTACGTAATACACGTTATATGTCTAGTATTAAAATAGCAGCCGTTGAAATCACTTTGTGGTAATCTACTAAAAAAAACCATTTCACTTCCCACTGCTAAACCTGGTCGTCTTCTCAAATAAGATTTTAAGGCCACAATCTCACTATACCGCTGTAAGCGTCGGTTACTTTACGTATAGCTGAATATTCTGGTGTAACTTCTCCCACGGACAAGTTTCATCACGATGTTTTCTTTCTTCTTTGAAGCGAACGACAACTGATAATTATAATTTCATATCAGTTACAAGAAAAAGTTGATTTCGTAGTCGTGCCTCCAAATTGACCAGCGTGGTACATTCACCGTTTGGTGATCACTTTTTGAACTAAAATGGCAAAGTGTACAATTATCCTATTAATGTATTCTTTACGCATCAAACATAAAAACATTCCTATGCGGTATTGCCTGAACATTACCATTTTCGGTCTCCGCTATATATCTCAATCGGGTGCATAGTGACAGCACTTAGAGCGAAGGGATGCCCACTTAATGCAAACCTTTCATTCCATAGAAGACTTGTATGATCTGAACCTTCCGGCCGATGCGTTCCGCCCGCTGTGCAGCGGCAATAACTCCTTGGGGGCGCCCGACGCCTTCATCACGAACGCAGTCGTCCCTGATGAATGCCTGATGTCTCTGGTCATCGACAGCGAGATCTTGGCGAGAAAGTGAGTGTTGATTTCATCATCCTATCGATGATCAGGCCATAGTACGTCTGAAAAATAAAAATAAATTCATTTTTTCACTTTTATAGTCATAGAGAACCGAATTTACTATATCCGGATAGCAATAAATAATACTCGTCTATTTCAATTGTAACTCGTAGAGCCACTAATGAAAGTTTTAAATCTCCTTCTAGAATGTACTGAAAAGACAAAATTTTGTCATTATCATTGGAAAGTTTTTAATGATAATATAGAAGTTACACAACGGTGGATTAGGTTTTATTAAGAGTTTACAATAATAATATATAGAGGAATATGTAATGGTTTGATAATCATATGTTAAATACTGTCATTTTAGCTGAAATGCAAGGAGAATTTTATTATAAAATATTTTTTAAATGCTCTTCCAGAAATGCTTCTAATTTTTTTGTGTACAACTTTTGTACTAAATTGCCATAATTTAGTAGTTTTCCTGCATGCACCAACAGTAATGAAAGGATGTTTTGGATAATAGTAATTTCTTCCGACACACACGCAGGAAGATTTTATCCAAACGAACCAACGAGGCTTATGTTAAGGGTATCAGATAGTTGATACAATACATACATACTTTTTTTTACCCAGCAAATAGCGTCACCACCGACTGCGCTAATCGGACAGTTGGATCTTGTGTTTAGGTTGATTACGAGCGTCAGTAAAAGTGATGCGTCTATTTTCTGTCTCAGAAATGATCCATACCTGGTTGGCCTGACGTCGGTATTGAAGCACCTGGACGAGCACTTCGGACAAGAGCGGTCCTCGAGGAGCAAGTTCATAGATTTGTCGGTCTACGCCCCCCCCGACGGCATTAGCGATCCCCTCTTCAAAGACTCCGTCATCGGGCTGATCCCGCCGTCTAACTTGACATTCGCGCCGACGAGGAACTACTTACAGCTCTTCCAGCATTTAGACAACTGCAGCGGCACCGCTAACGACCTGGTCAGCAACGGGCTGACCACCAAAAGCCTTTTCTCTTTTTTCTCTGGTGTTCATCAGTTTACTATCCATATGGTTGTTTTAAACTTACCTAAGTTTTATACTATCATATTTAAGCTCCATACATAACTTCAGTGTATTGATATGAACATTTAAGATTTATGACACATATGATTGACGTTTCAGTTATGATTTACGATACGATGTTTAAATTTTTACTTTTAGGTAAATAACTCATGGGTTATATTAAATTAAATTATATTTATGTAGTACATTCAAAATAAATAGTATGAGCATATATTTTACGTTGTGTATTTGTATATTTGTTATTGTTTAGTTAGAAACAAATACATCATTTGTTATTATTTTATGTATTAAATATGATTGACTTTTCATGTGTATGAATTTATGAAGTCAAAAATTTCTCAAAATTATAAGAAAACCCTATTAATTTTTTTTTACCTATATAAAATTCATCTGTTACAACTTTTCTTATTACACTTAAAGCGGCAAACGATCATGCGAACCACCAGAGATTAGGTGATCACCGTCGCCCATGTACCCCCGCAACCGCAGAAGAGTAACTAGTGCATTACCGGCCTTTTAGGAAGGAGTAAAACATGTAATGTGGGAGCAGTGGGTAATAGCAATTTTCGGAAGGAATAAGATGTCTGATGAAGGGAGTGTGAGCCATTGGAACTTTCACTCACTCAACAAAATACAATAGTACAAAATATTACTTCACGTCTGTATTATTTAAGAGTGCGATATCTCATCCTACCACCTAAACTTTCAACTATAGCAATATAAATCTATATTTTTTAAATCGTACTTCATAGCTTGTATATGGCATATTAGAATTCGATTCGACATTCGATAGATATTAACAGCTAATAACAACATAAAATACATATGCTTATTGCGAAAATCGACAATAACAAGCAAAATAATATTGCATGAATTTATAAGCAAATAATATGTCCTCTAAACTAATTTAAAGTGTTAAATTACTTATAAGTTTTGATTTACATGTATTTATATAAGGACTTATGTTAAAAAATAATTTATATTCACTTAGAGTAGGCGTTCAACAATTAAAGTAGAACCACTTCATTCGACAGCGAAGACAGAGTAAAAGTTTAAAAACGGGTTGAGAAGGCGCAAGCGCATTCAAGACGAAAAAAAAACAGTTTGATCTCCAATAAAAACCTTGGCCGTTCATTTACAATTCTTGTGAAATTTTCACTACTTGGAAAATGGCAAGACTATTACTGGAAAGTGTTAAGTTTCATTAGTGGTGTAATTGAAGGAAGCTGTTGAAACTTGTAGCTACAAAAGTGCTAATTCATCGCTAGAACGCCCCTTCAAAGTCGCTATTGCAAAACTACAATTACTACGCGAAGTTTCTTCATATACGCATTATTTACCGGAATCGGTTTCCAAAGGTTATCGCTATTTAGCAAATCCGGAGTAATGTTCGGTAGACAAAGGTTTACGTCAAAATAAATAATGATGTAAAAGTTTCGGCGAGTTGCTTGTTTTGGAGAACTGCACAAGGCTCAGTATCCTCGTAAGCGTATTGAAATACCCTTAAACCTTTCCTAAATGACTACTTATTAATGCACCTTCTCATAATTTGACTTCTCAAAACTCGTTGGAGATTCAAGCAAACAAAGATCGAGTAGACCAAATCGGAGGTTTTACAGCAGCAGCAGAAGCATTTTATATCACATTTATTTATTTAAAATCAACTACAGTTCGATTCATCCTGAAGAAGAAGAAGTACGTAAATTTTCTCTATTTTCTGGTATAATCTTTTCTAAACGACATCTAACTAAATTTAAACTTTTTATCAGTTTTAAGTCACATCAGAATACATTATATATCTAAAAAAACACTGCCCTTTCTCTTTATCCTTCCTCATGTTTTGGACAAAAAGACTTTTACGATTAATTTTAGACGTAACTTAAATCGAAAATTTAGGTCTTATCTTAAAATTCGCGATAAAAGATTTGTAAAGGTCTTGAAAATATAAATGAAAATTCAAGTTCTCAGAGCTGAATTATGAGTAGCACGAATAAACTTGTTTTCATTCTTGGAATGTCCGACGTATATTGCTTGTATATGTATCTAATTTCTAATTATACTAAATACGTTTCTTAGAACGTTCCTCATTTTCGAGATTGTTGAGTCGGAAGTTGTGAAAAAAAATACACCAGCAAATAGATCACTTTCACTAGTCTAGTTTATATATTATTTTTAATATCCGGTCACAACTTAGTTTATGGAAAAACCTAAAGAAGAATTTTAATCCTTTAAACTTTCAAAAAATTGAAAACAAGAAATCAGAAAAAATACGTATACAATGCTTGCTTTTTTATTTTCTTTTTTTTTTTGTTTTATTTTTTTTGAAATTGCTTAATGTCCGCTAAAATAAATGCGATAATTCATTACGATACGAAAAACTTCACCACGCAAGACAGACTCGAACCCGGTTGACTTTTTTCTTTAAACATCTGTGTAACTTGTACGATCTTATATCTTTTTGACCGACTTCGAAAAAGGAGGGGTACTCAATTCGTCCGTTTCTTTAAGCGTATGTTACACAATTTTTCTATCGATTGTGGGTCGATATCTAAAATTATTTTTTGTTCTACTGGTTATACTGGCGGAGTGGTCCATTGTTACATGTGAGGATACGATGATGGGATCCCAGTGAAATCCAATAGTACCCTCAAATATTGTAGGCAGATATAATGTGTTTGAACGCTTTTTTTTATTCAGGTGTGTGTGTCTGGGATCCATTAACTGATGCTGCTGCGCCGATAATAGAAGCCACAGCAGGCCTTTATGACTAGTAGTTAGGGAATAGTAACGCGGTTAGAGGACAGAAACTGCTCTTTAATGGCTATTAATAAACGTTCGAGCTAGAGATCATTTGATTTGTTGTTATAAATTCCAAATATTAATTACATTTACATCAAGAGTCTGATAATGGAGCAAAAAAGTGGATAGTGAAACTCTTCAGTACTTAATAGTAAGCCCTTCGAGTTTGGGCTCATTTGTTTTATTTTAATAAGGTTTATACATTATATTTTATAACGAGGGTCTGGTGGCGAAACCAGGAGTTTATTGTTATGAGCCTTATACATCACATTTTATGACTGGATGAATTTGATGTTCAGGGTCGGCTTTACCTGTACAGCACAATGTGTATCGCACACGGAAGTAGGGTCTTGAGGGGCGCCGATCGCCGCTCGCGACACCTTCTGGCGTCTACTAGAGAGCGCTAGGGTAAAAATAATCATACATAACGATATGTATAAATGTATCTACATGTACAAATCTACCTACATAAATGTTGAATGCTAACCGTGGTACTCCAAATCCGGCCGAAGAAGAGTGCGCGTGAGGCATTACGGCTGATAGGCGAGCTTACGTTGGCTGGCACCAACTTCAAAAAAAAAACAATTTTTTTATTTTATTTTTTATTATAATTTAGTAAATATCAATATATTTTATAAAAGTAAATGTGTAATATTTGTGCCGCAAAAACTCAAAAACGCACTAGGGTGAGATCAAGGGACTTACGTACACGCGGTGATAGCTCTTTGCCCCCTTTCCATCAAGATTATTTTTGTTTTTACCTAAAAGATGTACGTTCGACGATATAAGAGATCATAGTTTTGCCTTCTAGAAATTTCTACAACAGTCTACAGCCTTCGTAAATATTTGAGAGCACTTTACATCATTTCAGAATGTTCCAATATGTTCTTAAAAGTTCCAGAATATTCAGAAAAATTTCAAATGATCCTGGAGCACTTTAGAATGTTGTAGAATACTCTCGATATTCATGAATGTTTCAACTGTTCTAGAAATTTCTAGAGCAAAATTTTCAGCTTTTATATTGCCAAAAGTACACCCCTTAGGTAAAAACGAAAATAAATTTCATCGAGAATTTTCCAGAATATTCTAGAATATTTTGGACTGTTTGCGGTTATTTTAAACACTAAAGAAATTTTTAGAAGAATCCAAAACATTCATGAATATTATCGATATAGTATTATTAGTCTGAAACCTTTAAGTACATTCTGGAATATTCCAAAATTGGGGAGGGTATATAAAGCAGGGTCCATCGTGGATTCCAACATCAGTAATCTATCAATGACAAAGAGAAGAACTTTAACAAAATGAAAATTTCAAAATATTGTTCTACGTTTTTAAAAAAATTGTAAAATTTTAAAAGCATCTGAACGAATTGAATTTTTAAAACATTCAAAAATTATCGACCAAGACAAATGCACAATGGCACATAAAAAAACACTCGTGGCCATGGATTGAACATTACAAGACTTACGAGAAATTCTGAAATGATGGGAGGAGCCCTACTGATACTCTCGGAGATTTTCGAAAAATACTTCCAGCTATCCCCAAGTCAACATCGACAGACGAGGTCAATGCGTGCTTAAAAAAGTCATGTCTCTGGTCACGCATACAATACGTCAACTAACAAAAAATATCAAAGCTGAACTCTCAAAAATAAAGCAACACCATTTTTTTTTGACATACTGTATATCTCAAAATTAACATCATCAGTGTTTACTAGTTTTGAAGTTCCCTCATTAAATGGTAGTTTGTTAACAGCTTCTGAACGAGATATCATAGTGTTATTTAGATGGATCCATAATTCGTTTTGATTAAAAGTAAAAAACCTTTTTGCATTTATAACTCGATTCAGCCGACGGATAAAAAAAATTCGAAGTTCACTTTTTCAAATACAAAAATTTGTGGGTATTCTTTTTCTGATTGGAAAAGAGTTAGGACAGGCATTGTGAAAACCGAATTTCTTTCAAGGAAATATTATAATCAGTCGAACTTCTCCTGTCTAATATAAGTATTTATCATGGAATCCTCCTAAGCAAAGGGTAAGGTGCGATAATTTTTTCAGTGATTTGTGAAATCGGTTATCCCTGTTATAATCAGTCGCACGTGTGTATCTAGGTTCTAGGGTCCTTTTCTTTCAGCCCCGCAAAAGTTGATGTCTGATATCTGGATGCGCAGCCGCAGGTTAGGGAGTGCACAGCGTTCCACTCCTGAGGCAACCTTAGCCCGCAATATTTTTGCTAACAAACATCTGCCAGCACTACCTGCTGCCAAGATTTCATCATAGATTTGAGTCCAAGAACAAATATAGGAGGAAAGTGAATCCAGTCCAATGTTCGAAATCGGGTACCTACCTTAATTTCGTTGTGCAACATTTGATTGTGAACATCGTTAATTTTGATTATATATCTTTTCTCAGCACTTGTTGTCGGGTAGCGTCCATTAACTACATTGTAATTATTTATACTTATATCATATGTCAGAGATCACATAAAAAACAACTATACGCCCTAAGCCTCATATCTCACTGAATATAAATTAAATTTTTTTTATCGTATATTATGCTTTTCTCTTACTAGTATTGATAAACTCGCCATTGAAAAAAATACAGCGACACAATACTCTTAAAAATGGGCGAAGGCACATGTGCTACTGAACAGACAACCGACCTCATTGATTTCAAAAGCTATTTCTGCAACATACTACTGAATACGAGCTCATCAACCAAATTTATCGCGACATTATTCATAACTATACCAAATTAATGTGGTTATTTGGAAAGTTAAATTTTGATAACTAAAAATTGTATTGTCGACTATATCAATTCTAACATTCAAAATAATATTCCCGGTATAGAGAAAATATAGAAATCAATTGACACGATATTTGGATGTTTAAATCTCTTATTCAAGAAAGTTTAAAATTCCCTCCAGAATTTCTAATTTCTTTGCGAGGACCAGAAATCCCATTACATTGCCTTCTATTTAAAATTGGCTGTCCAACCATTCTACTTCGAAATCTTAATCCACCAAAACTATGTAATGGAACAAGAATGATTGTCAAACAGCTTTTTAATAAGATAATCAAAAACTAAGCTTATGACTTCTAGGAAGAAATAAAGACACAGTATTTGTACCCAAGATACCGCTGATTGCTACTGAACTGCCGATCCAATTTAAAAGATTGCATTTTCTAATAAAATTAGAATAGTTTGAATATTAATAAAGCGCAAAAACAAAACATTACGATATTAATCTTGCTTCTCCCACTGTCGACGGTATGTGTCTTGATTTAGAGACAAAATCCGAAAAACTTGTATATATATTCCGGATAATTAAATGGAAAATGTTGTTCATAGAGGGGTATTGTAATAAATAATAAAAATATATGGTTTATGTTTTTTTACCTTTTATATGATGAAGTTTATCCTTTTGTTCCAACTACAACAAAACCTTATATCAAGTTCCGAAGCGAAGCCGGGTACTCCAGCTAGTTTATTGTATAACACTTTATATCGACACCCGACTTAATTTAATTAGATATTCATGATAAGAATAAAACACTCTAGCGATAAAACATGAATATTTAATTTGTGTAACAAAATTAAATTTTTTTTCATCGTTGAACAGATTCCTTTGATAAAAAAAAAACAGCATAATTAATATTAGCGATAGCATTAATTCTTAATTAGTAATTAATTAATCTTAGCATGTATTAATCTTAAGTTGTGTTTCTAAAATCTCATTGTTTCGTATTTATTTCTCGTTATATTATGAAAATACTCGGTGCCTTCTGGTGCGTGGACAGCGCAAACGACCGCCGAACCACGACCGCTGTAAACTGGTGCTTTCATTTGATAATACCCTCGGTCTATTGAAAAGGAAAATTAAAAAAGTGTCCGCCCGTGCAAGCGTATTTCATAAAAACACTGTTTCCAAGTGTCACAGCTGTGATTAAGTGTCACAGCACCAAACCTCTGATAACCCGATCAAAATTAGGCCCTACTTCGAAAAACAAAAACTGCAATAGTCTTTAAGAATTTCCTATTTTATCGTAAATGAAGTAGCGTTTATTAAAAATTATACATTTTAAAAGTCAAATACGTGAAATTTAAAAAAATGTGTTCTTGCAAACGAATATGCTGAAGTGATTGACATTTATGAAAAATGAACAAAATTATGGGGAAGTACCTTGCCCGTGAACCATGATCACATCATAACTAGTACTCTGAGGAATCCCTGGTGATTCCTCAGATTTTATTATGGAGTAAAAAGAATGAAAAGCTACAGGAATTATTTAATAAAACGACGAGACCCATCGAGTTTAAGTTTAGTTTGTGTTCATTTAACATATCTTAAATAGTACTTATATACTAGGTAGTAGGTAGGTATTCCCGAGGTAGGACTATATAGTCAAAAGATGTCCAAAGGAATTCTGAAATAAAACTATGCAACCCCATCGAGTTTGAGTTCATTCAACTCATTTTAATTAACAATCTGTTCTTAGTTATATCCCGAAGTGCAATTATGGATTAAAAAAATGGCCACAGAAACTTTGTCATAAAAGGACGCAACCCCGTCTAATTTGGGTCATTCAACCCATTTTAAGCAGCACTCTAATCCTAGGTGGATACTGAGGTTTAATTATCGAGTCAAATTGTGGCGTCATGAACTCTATAATAAACATAGGTTAATTTAATTAACTTCATTTCTTTTAATTTTACTTAAACAGATTAGTTCATGAGGTTTAAATATGAAGTCAAAACTGACCAGTGAAGAGCTCTAATAGTACAACTCAATCATATCAAATTTAATTTTTTCTAAACGATCTTGACTTGTATTCTAATCCTAGGTGACTCATAAGGTTTGATTGTATTGAAAAGGTTGTGACGGACCGGGCGCACGCGAACGGAACGCTTATTAGTCCGTCTGTCGATTTGTTATTGCTGTGCAAGTCAGCTCACTCAATCGCAGCAGCGGGACCTCACCAATTTCGATCATAGAAATGACAGCCTCTGTGCACTGTGTTTATAGAGGCGAAGAGTTTACTTCCGAGATGCTTACTTGTATACTATTGCAAGCAGAATGCTATACAGAAAGTGTGCAGACGGATGTGCAGGGCATATGCATGCCGACGCGTTTTTATATTTTTTGCTGCTCGTTTTGCATTCGTCCTTCTAAGAGTGACCAATCAAACAGTTCGAGTTTAGACCAACAAAATAAAGACGACCCGGTTTGAAAATTCGTCATCGATCGGAAGGCGTAACGTCGAGACAAATATACTATTTTCTATCAAGATTCCGGGCCGTGACGTAACGGATACCGCTATCCGATAACCCTTAATTTCTATTGTCGTCGATCGGCGAGGTTGCAGTCATGAGAGCTGCCGAATTCTATATGACGTTATTAACCCTTTGCAGGATTTCTGAGTTTATATTGTTTACTCTTGGGATGCATTTCGTAAGTAAAACTCGTGTTAACTCATATGTTTATCTTGAAAATAATTATGTATTTGCTCAAAATTGATGTTACTTATAAAATATTCCGAGTATTTTAAAAACTTGTGTATTTAAACTATATGATTTATAATATAAAACAACTACTATGTTCATGTCGTATCCATGTTGGTTCGTGCAAAGAATTCTTTATTGCGAACACACTCCACCCTGCAGCTTTGCTTTCGACGCTGCATTCTCATCGTCATGAAGCTACGTTTGTGTCTGTGGGCTACGTGGACAGAATGATTAGTTTCTTTGTCGGCCTTCGAATGATCGCGCCCCTCACTCATACTTCGGCTGTAGGTACTATCCCATGAAGTCCTAAGTAAGCGGCAGCGATGATTCCATTCCCCACGGCCAAGTGTTCCGTGGCAGCGTGGAATCTACTATGAGGACGTGAAATCGCCTACTCTCTGTGGTGAGCCGCGTCCTTGAAGCTCCCGCCGGTCCTGCAGATTGGGATGATATTCTTTCAGCCGTCTCTCCCAGAATTGATTGGCGAGTATTTAAACGCGATGCCAGTGTTAATTGCCCTCTAAATCGTTGTCGGTGAAACTCCTGGGTATTTGTAATTGCCTGGATCCATCCAGTAAAAAATGATTAAGGGTGAGCGCTTCATCATTCTCTATTCGTACAGACATGTGTGTTAGAGTTCTGATGTTTACAGTGTATTCAGTTGTATAGGGCCATTGTTACGAACCTCATTAGCTGCTTCCATACGCCAAACATGACATGCTATGCGGCATCACATGTGATGTCGTAAGTAACGTTGTGACTGCTCGGTGTCCATCTCCATTCGCTCACCGCCGTTCCCTCTTCGATTTCGGCCACTCTATGTTCGACAAGTTGTTTGAAGGAACGTGGGACGGAGCATAGCTAGGCCAATATTGTCTTCGAAAAAAACCTCTTGTTTGCTTTAACCTCGAATTCCTCTGATAAAGTCTTTGCTAGTCTGCATCCCAATACGGCTACTTGTAATATCAGACGCGGAATCGAAATAAATTTTAAGAGCGCGCGTTCTGGCGATCGCCAGCATTACGTATGCACGCTCCTCACTGTTGACGACTCACCAGTATAAGCGTAGGCACAGATCCCCTCGCTGTTGTCTACAAAGGTGCGTAGCTCACTTTCTATAGTTAATTATAGTCCTATCATCTACTTCTTTGTTCCATCATCTGCCCGTCGTTGCAAAATATGGCATACAAAACTTGTCAAACCAAAACAAATGAGGCAAACTCGATTAGTTCACTAGTTGCCTCTGAAGAGTTTCGCCAAAAGAAAAATTAATCCAAATTCATGTACTTTACTAGTAAGTACTGAAGAGTCCAAGTGTCCGTCTTTTAACTCCATCACCAGACCCGTGATACCGGATTTATAAAAACGAATCAAATCATCCAAAGCTCGAAAGTTTACGAACAGCCATTAAGAAGCAATTTCTATTCACAAATCACAGTATTATTCCCTAAATCTTAACCATTAAAGAGTGCTGTGGCTTTCATCATTAGCGCAGCAGCATCAGTTGATGATTCCCACATCGACGTACCTGAATAATAAACGTAATATATCTGCATATAATATTTGAAATTACTCGTCGCTTTCCCTGTGATCGAATCATCAGATTCTGACTTGTAACAATATGACCACCCCACCAGTACAAAAAACTTTTTGTCCTTGTGGACAAAAAATAATATTCGCAACCGATCCACAATTAATGAAAAATTCCGTAATATACGCATGAAAAAAAAACAGATGAATTGAATACTTAATATTTTTTTGAACTAGGTTAAAAAGATATAAAAAAGACATAGACGTATATAACTAAAATCGATCAAGGTTTAGTCTGTCTCGCGTAATTATATTTTACGTACTTTGATTATCGCATTGGTCTTGGAGGAAATTTATGCGCACTTTATGTGCATTTTTTCCATTTTATGTTTTTAATTTGCCGCGATCGACGCTAACCTCGACAAGACCGCGGGTAAAACAAAACAAGTGAACTGCTGAGTTGAAGGGCATTCAGCAAACCAGCGAAGCAGTCACGAACTGTGATCAACAGGAAAGCAAACGCCAAATGTTTATTCTTATATTATTTTTGGTATGCAGACTTCTTAATGGACAGTTATATTTCAGGCTGCCAGTTCATTCACTGACTCCCGGGAAATGTTCTTAATTTTGAAATAGATTTTATTAACCGTGATACTAAATTTTCTCTTTACATTTGCTCTATCTTGATGATATCATATTCAAAAATACCGAAGATAAAGAAGCAGGTTTGATACGTATCAGAACTGTTCGTCGAGGGTTACATAGGCCCGTAACGGAGCTCCATCTGCAAGTAGGTCAGGTCAAAATCCTGACCCTATTACAAATTGAACCCCTATCCCGAGAGGTGGTTCTGGTACACAAAAATTAAACATTGTAATTGCGTCATGTAATAAATAATTTACTAAAATATGTACAATTCAAATATAGGAAATCTTGCATAACACGATAATGTCAGTTTTATATTTTAAATTCTTAACTGTAACATTTTTTTGCTTAAACTTAATTTCATTTAATTAATTTCTTTAAATTAATTTTATATTATATTGTTTCATTGTGTTTTTTTTTTATAAAATGTGGTATTTGCTCAATGCATTTTGATTTTAAAGTATAATGTATTTAAACCTTAAAATTCATAAAATAATTATTTGAATTATTTTATGAAACTAGCCTTTCAATAAACGCACCAGAGAGCTTTAACGTACGTACAAAATTTTCTCGTAGGTTTGATCGATTTTATTGAGATTAACAATTTATTAGATATTATTTTTCTCATTTGGGACTGGAATTAACACCTGACGGTCCATTGTTGAGAACATTATTTGACTTCACTATAATATAGATAGTCATATACTGAGCTTTTACATCGCACAACTATAGTGCTAAAGACAATCATTCTGAGATTATGATGCTTGAGAAGTCTCGATTACACTACTTTATTTTATACAGACATTCACAATATGGCCGAAACTTTAGAAAACTCATAGAATTCAATGGTATTATTTCTTTGTAATTGACATAAAGTATAGGCATATATTCTTCTATACTTAACTATCATACGGGTTAGAGAGGCTCCACCGAGCCGAACAACAATTAACACGCCCGCACAAAAATGTACCGCTTGAACCCAAACGCAGCAGAGAGCTAGACTGCGATTGCTCTATTACCTAACAGTTTCGTTATGGCAGACTGATGTTGATACAACCCACACAATGAGTGGGAAAACACCCTGTTGCTGTAAGCGCGGTAAGAAAGCAATCAGTTATAATTTTCGTAGAACGTGAAAAGCACGCGAAAATAAACATCAGCCCGTAGAGTTTTACGACAATCCGAAAGAACCTAGGTTCAGACCGCGTTCCTGGGAGAGTCGAACTTTTGTTCCTATTTCAAATCCAGACTGTTTCGCACGGCGTAATTTTACTAAAATTGGCTAGACGATCTCGCGTACTAAAACACATGCATAATCAAAAGAAGATGTACATGTAGGCCATTTAGGATTCCGTTTCAAATTCCGTACATGAAAACACGTAAATTGCACAAATTATAAACTTTATTACTTTAAATTAGCCCAGAGAATGTATTATGATTGATTATAATCAATACAGCATTCTTTTGAATGCAGTTACCCATTTTCGCAATAAGTATACATAATTCATGTTGTTCCTAGCTGTTACACTTCAGTCGAAAGTGAGTTTTAATATGATATACACACGCTATGAAGTACGGTTAAAAATTTTAGATTTTTATTGCTATAGGTCAAAGTTTAAGCGGTAGAACCATACTATGGCCAACTCGCCTGTAGGACGAAAGTGGGACGGTGTTTTGTTCCTTCCTATCCTCCACTATTGAGTGTTCTGTTCCCTTCTAAGAGGTCAGTAATGCACTAGTTTCTCTCCTATGATTGAGAGTGTCCACGGACAACAGTAATTAGGTGATTAATTAGGTGATCTTTAATAGTTTGCATGGTCGTTTCTCGCTATAAATACAATAAAAAAGTTATAACAGAAGCATTTTATACAAGTAAAAAAAAGTTTATTAGGATTGTGTTACAATGTTGAAAAACCTTAGGGTATATAAATTTCTACAAGTGAAAAATCAATCATGTTTAATACACATAACAATAACAAATATTTACAATGTAGATAGAAAAATAACGAAAAGTGTTTTAAAAAAAAACAATGTTAAATATATACTTGTAGTAATCTATTCTGAATATATCATATTGACATTCCAGTTAATGACATTTCTCAAAACCATGAAGTATTTAACCATAGGCACTGTTTTAAGGATCATTAAAATCGATCGAAATAATAACTGAAAACGTTAATCATTCTTATATGGGTTATAAAATTTGCATGCACTCCAGAACAAAACGCTAAAGTTATGGAACATGATAGTGTAAAATTTAGGTAACCTTAAAACAACCATATGGATAGTAAGCTGACGAACACCAGAGACAAGTGAGAGAAGACGCCATTGGAGAAAAGGCTGTCGACGCTTCCGGTGCAGCTATCCAGATGTTCTAAGAGTTGGAAGTAATCCCTACCTAGAGAAAATCTCGAGAAAGAGGGCGAGAACAATCCGTCGACGGAGTCCTTAAAAAGTAGGTCGTGGATACCGTCGAAGGTGGAGCAGACCTGCAGATCTATGAGTCTTCTCACCACAGGCACCCCGTGTCCGATGTAGTGCTTGAGATTGTTCAGCAGCGACGTCAAGCTAACCAGGTGTGAATCATTTCTGAGACAGAAAGTAGACACATCACTTATAATGACGGAAGTAGTCAACCTAAGCAGAATATCGATTTATTATTATTTATGCACGTATGAAAACTTCTGAATTATAGAAATTTTACATAAAAGTTTAACAAAAAACCTTTGAAAATTTAGAAAACTTATTGTAGTAAAATTTTTGTCTCTGTTTCAGGTAGTATGGCAAAATCTTCCTAATCATTAGATGTTTATCTAAAAATTACTATTGTAACCTCATAAGAAAACCTAATCCACTGTTTAAGAACTTCTGTATTATAACTGAAAAATTTTAAAAGCAATGACAAAATTTCGTCTTTTCAGTCAATTTTAGCGGGAGGCTAAACACTGTGGCTAAAAACGCAATGTAAAATTATAAGTGAAATAAATGAGCATTTATTGCTTTTCGAATATATTGAATCTGCTCATCCTGATAATAAAAGTAAAAAATAAGGTGTCTTCAATTTTTTAACGTACTGTGGCATGACCATCAGTAGACCAATAAAAATATCATTTACCTTCTCACCATGACCTCGCTGTTGATTATTTGGGACATCAGGCAGTCGTCATTGACGAAGGTTCCGGGCTTTCCCAAGGAGTTATTGCCACTACATAATGGCCGGAACGTGTCGGCTGGAATGTTCAGTCGAGCCAAGTGGTCTATGGAATGTAATAGAATGCTATTTTAATGGAAATATTAAGTTTATATTAACTTGGCATCCCATTTCTCTAAGTGCCATTACTAAGCACCCATATGAGATATATCGCATTGATCAAAAATGGTAATATTTAAGCAATAACCACATCGGAATACTTTTTGTTCGATGCGTAAGTAATACATTTATATGATTTATGAACACTGTTCCATTTTGCACTATTTCAAACAATCATAGTCAAGCGGTGAAATTCAGTAACGATTTTTTTTTACAACTCCCATGAAAATATAATAATTATTGTCATTCGTTACAACGATGAAAAAAAATTATGATAAAGCCTGTCTACTGGAGAAGGTACACTAAAATAATCAGCTACTTGTATGGTTACTAAAACGTGCCGGATTATAGCTGAAACTATGGCCTAATAATACGTCCTTTCAGGAGATTCGGTGTAGCAGTGAGAAATTAAATGGATAATTCAAATACAAAGTGATTTCAATGGCTGCATTAATTTGTTTTAAAATTAGTCACCTATACTTGACGGAGAGGAGAAGACAAAGCATGACAGACAGACAGAGCAAGACAGCATAATTGCGTATAATCGGTTGAGAAATAGAGTTGTGGATACAAGACTGCACTATTGCGTCAACGTAGCACAGACTTCTTAGTTGTGTGTTGAATTAAAGTTTTATGTCAGCGTTGGTGATACCGTTGGTGTAACTCTTAACCGAATTACAAGACGCTATCAGTACCATCTGTATCACATGCGATGTGTACAAACTTTGTTTTCTCGTAATTATGTCACACGCATCCAATTATGCCGAAAAATATTGTGCAAAACAAGGAAGACCCGGAGTTCCTATATTAAATTTTATAGACAGACCAAAGCACATTCAAAAAACATGACTTTATTAATATGCACAAAATTCATAGTTATGTATTTTAGAGTCCACATTTGAAGCTAGAAGATAGGTCACAGGTAAGCAAATCTGTGGACAGGAATAGTGAATGGCTAAGTGATTAGCTCTTCCGAATTGCCCGAGAATTTCAATAAGGTACATTTTCAAGATTTTTTTAGAAAATGAATTGCCAAGTCTCTTAGATCATGTACCGTTAGCTACAAACAAGGCAATGTTACTTGAAAATTATAACGGACCTGCTCATCACACGCGAGTAATAAGAGATCATTTAAATGAAACAATTCCACAGAGATATATCGGTCTGGGCCCCGTTTTGTGGCCTTCCCGCTCTCCAAATTCAAACCTCTTAGATTTTTTTACTGGGGTTGTTTACAAAAGAAGGTTTATGGAAAGCCAATATACAATTTGAATGAACTAAGACAGGGGATCAATGAATGTATACAACAAATAAATATCAATGATAGAGCAAGGTGAATAAAACGATCGTTTTCAAAGAGGTGCCGCGCTTTTATTCGTACAGTAATCGGATGAATAATTACAAATTATTCGTACAATAACCGGGGGCCTTATTACCTAAAAGAAATCGATTTCTGATTTCGGAGTATTTTAAATTTATTTTACTAATTCCCAAGTTGATATTTCGAAATACTAATTGTCTTTCGATTAACAGTGTTGCCTCTACAATGAAACCACTAAATTATAATAATGAAATTTAATCGCATATTTGAATTCAAAAACCGTTAGGGATCGCGATTTCGCAATTATTCGAGAATTACGCTCTCAAACCGAAGACTGGTCTATAGCGATTCTCAAGCGATTTACAATCGATTTTCCGTCATTCGTATTTCATACAAAGTGAATAATTATTTTTTTTATGTAAATCGTTAGATTAAACAAAATCTTTACACATTTATCGAGGACCCAAAAATTTACAATAATATGGTATAATTGGACTGATCTGATGATGGAGCCAGAAGGTAGGCACAGGAATTCCAAAATGGAATAACATATCCTAGACGTGTTTGAGCTTGTTAGAGTTGTCTTGAGATGTACTCACCATGAGTGATTTTCAGGGTCTGATGATGGAGACGGAAGGTAAGCACTAGCACTCCATAATAGAACAACGTAGTCTAGTCTTATTTGGGCTTAATGGAATTTTTTAATGGACTTTGACCATAATTGCTTTCAGGGTCTGATGATGGAGCCAGAAGGTAACACAGGAACTCCATAATGAAACAACGTATCCTGGCCGTGTTTGGTCTTGTAGAAATCGTCTTGAGATGTACTTTGACCATGAACGATTTTCAGGGTCTGATGATGCAGCTGGAAGGTAAGCACTAGTACTCTATAATAGGACAACATATCCAAGCGGTATTTGCGGTTGTTGGAATTGTCTTGGAATGCACTTTAACCGTGATTGGTTTCCAGGGTCTGATGATGGAACCGGAAGGTAGACGCTAGTACTTCATAATGAAACAACGCAACCTAGCCATGTTTGGACTTGTTGATATTCTCGTGGAATACACTTTGACCATGATTGGCTTTCAGGGTCTGATAACGGAGCTGGAAGTTTGGAAGTTCCATCGTCAGACCCCGAAAGCCAATCGTGGTCAAAATCCATTTCAGGGCCATTCCAACAAGCCCAAATATGGTTAGGATATATTGTTCCGTTATGATATGTTAATTCCGGTACCAACCGTCGGACTCCATCATCAGACCCTGAAAGCCAATTATGGTCAAAGTCCACTTAAAAAATTCTATTAAGAACACATACGACTAAGTTACGTTGTTCTATTATGGAGTACTAGTGCTTACCTTCCGGCTCCATCATCAGACCCTGAAAATCACTCATGGTGGAGAGCACATCTCAAGAGAACTCTGACAAGCTCAAATACGACTAGGATATGTTATTCCGTTATAGTGTTCCTGTGCCTAACTTCTGGCTCATTCATCAGATCAGTTCAATTATATCATATTATTGTACAGCTATCGGTCCTCGATAATTGCGTGAAGTTTAAATTTAATCTGACTCTTTAAAGTCACTCAAAATTGCGTATAAGAATAACATTTTTTTATACCTAACAATTTCGAGTCACAAATCGATTCCGGAATCGCAATCAATTTCTACTTTTACGTAATAAGGCCCCGGATGAATAGAGTCAGCGTTTTTTTTATGTTCTTTAATTGTAAATAAATCCCTATTACGTAAACAAATCTCTCGTTAGAGTTTCTTATTGATAAAGTTTCACATGCCCCTTTTCATTAAAATATTAATATGTTTTTTCCATAATTAAATTTGTCTATCATTATATCATTTTCAAAACTACATTAAATAAACAATGTTCTAAAATAATTGGCCAGATTACTACGTTCATTTTTTTATAGCATGAAGAGTGGAACTCGAATAATAAAAAAAAAAAACTGTTTAATCGAAGGAAAACGTGTCTTTTTTTTCAATTGATAAAGGCATTATTAATTTTTGTTGTGGATTGTAATCAAGAGGATAATGAATCATGATCACCCAATAAAATTTATATCCGAAAATACCAACTTTCGTAACCATGGCACTTGAACAACTGACTTAAGGAGTGGATTTCTCTGTTTACAAAAGTGAGATTATCTCGAATACAAACGATTTCGTTACTAGGATATCCTTTATTATTCTGGGCAGTCATGACCTGGTCTATCAATCTTCCAACGGATATCATTGACTATTGGAACACGTTGTGTAACAATTTTAAACTATAAAAAAGTTTTTAATAATTTATAGGAATACTTTTTTATTGGTTCTACTTAACATGGAGAGAATAGAATTTTTAAGTAACGTTGAAAAAGCATTTTAGTTTTTGTTTTAATCCGATTTGATGTGCTTATCAGTTTTTGAGATTAAAAACATAAAACTTTTGATCTGCAACCATAATAGTTTGAAAATAACCATCCAGGTCCCGAACATCCACAAAAGCGACATCCGCCGATTGGTCCGCCAGGCAGGTCAGCGCGCCGTCGTTGCCGTAGTACATGTTGGTCCAGTCGGTCTTGCAAGTAACTGCCGAAAAAAACGATGATATTAACACTCTATGGAATTGTATGATGAATGTAAAAAATTGACGAAAGAAACCATATAGTAAACCTCAGCAATGGGAGAGTAGGTAGAAGGCACCTTGAAAAATATTATAACAACCAAAATTGGTACCATATTAAGGAAGACACACGTTTTTAAGCACTTTAAACAAATAGACTCACATAAGACGATTACAACGACATTACTCAGTACTTTCACTCACATAAACTTGAGTGAATTTGCTGAGTAATATTGTTTTGCTTCTTGTTAACCGTCAAAGAAAGGGGCTTTAGCTTGTTTTATTTGAATAATATATTTATGCAGGTGAAAATTAAATATTTATTTTTTAGCAGCTCACGTTGATTCAGTGAGATTTTTATAGCATTTATGAACAGCCACGAGCCACCAGAAAAAGTAGATGGGTACCACTTTCCTTGAACAATACTAACTAGTGTAATCACCAGTTTGTTACCGGCTTCTTGGATGGGAATAGGATATCTGATGAAGGTAGTATTGGGCCATGGCATAGAGTACGGGATGACGGAGGCAAGAATGTGCCTACGGAACTCTCACTTACTGGACCAAAATCATCAACAGAAGCTGCTATTTTACTTTGTATGCTGTGAGAGTGTTGTATCTAATCGGTTGAGTCGGCTGATTTTTGGCCTTCAGCCAAATTGGCCACAGCATTGCTCTAGCACTACTAAAACATATACATAAGTATTTGTAAATAAATAGCATTGTATTTAATCCTATGTACCCAGAAATTCCTTATTCGTTTATATGAGGCACACTTAAAATACAATCATGTGGCCAAACAGATTTAAGACCTTCCACACTTATAAGTATATTTAATAACTCACTGTTAAAAAAGTAGACCAAGAATCAAAGAGATCGGGTTTATAATTTATTGTATACATTATGCGTGTACATACATATTGTCTGCCAGAACTTGGAATTATTAGTTTTACGAATATCAGGTTCGGGATAAAGTGTATGGACAGAAAACGACTATTAACAATTATTTTAGTGATGTTTAATATTTCACATAGCCGCGATAAAAATTTATAGTCTCATTGCAAGAAAGGACAAGCTTAAAACTCACAATCGGTCCCGTTGCCCGCGGCGGGGTATGGTGACTTGCACACGTCGCACAGTGAGCTAACGTCGAAACTCTGTGGACATACGAAAAAATTATAACGATACAAAATAGGCCCTTTTTAAATATTACCCAATTATTTTTTAATGCAAATACAATTAATGTTACAAAAACAAGTTTGTAACATTAATTGTTATTAATAATATACTTCATAAAGGATTGTATAAATCAATAGTCAATACGAACGCTAACATTAATTTATAATTCAAATATGTTAATTCAGAGGACTTTATTGAGGCATTTATCGCATTAGATTTAAAAAAAAAGGCTTGCTGATCTCCATGGTCTGTCAGTTAAAATTGGAAACTCTATTAGTGATTATATTGCATCGCATTTGGCGTTTGTCTTTATTAAATGTTTGAATGATGGCGTGTTTCCTGATCTGATGAGAGAAAACAAAGTTGTTTCCATATTGAAAGGCGTTAGTAAATAGAACCTAATTAACTTTAAACTTATATCTGTATTGCCGACATTAAATAATTTTTTTTAAAAGTTGATCTTAAATCAACTTTCTACATTTTGACAGTAATAATTTAATTTCCAAAACACAATTTGATTTCACACGGGATCGTTTAATATAATCAAAGCTGATGTAGAGCTTTTTTAAAAAATTTTTGAAGCGTACGAGGTTTCGCGGTACATGATGGGAGTATTTTACAATATTTCTAAGGCGTTTGATTGTGTAAGTCATGAAACACTGATCAGGAAGCTATATCATTATGAAACTATGGGCCGTGCACTTGACGCTCTGATATCGTATTTGACTAACAGAGTTCGGGGGTTGATGTCAACGGCATGAGATCGTATGTATTCGTGATCCACACGGGAGTGCCACAGGGATCAATCCTCAGTCCGTAGTTTGGTGTTTTACTTTATTTAAATTACTTATCGAACCTTTTTAAGGCTGTTTATAAGACGTTACTGTTTGCAGATGATACCTCTTTATTATTCAAAGTCAAAAAATATTAACTCAAACTCGATTATGACGGTATGAATATTGCTATCTACAAAATAATAAAAAAACCCTTTGACTATCACGGGGTGTCCGGAAGATGTAAAACATTTAAGTAATATTGGAATTTATAATTAATAATCACCAATAAAGTAAATTTGTAGTTAAATAATAAAGAGAATAAAGTTTGTTAATGAAATCAATATATTTTTCTTATTGTTTTAAATATAATATAAATTAGAGAATATTTATAATTAGAAAATATGCTTCTATTTAATAATATATCATTGATTCGAATTATTTTAGGAATTTCGTAAAATAATCTTTCTTGTATACATAAAGAAGGATATGTATATTATGAAATCGATAGACTCAGAAACTATTTGACCGATCCTTATGAAAATTGGTATGTAAATGTATTTTTTCACGGAGAAGGTTTTGTTTTCAGACTTTTTGTCTGTCTGTTTGTCTGTATGTTTGTTATCGCATCACACAAAAACAGCTAAACGGATTTTTATAAAAATTTCACAGTTTCGTAGTTTGAGATCCCACGTAACATTTAAGCTTATCATCTGATTTGGTCGTGTAGAACCAGATTTACAGTTTAATCTCTAAATAACAGAGAGGTCATTTAAAATGATCATGTGGGAAAAATATGAATAAACGCCACGAACGCTTCTAAAACGGTATAAATATCGTAGAGATGCGGGCAAAAGCTAGTTAGTTATAAAAATAAATAATTTCATGCCAATTTTATTAATTTCAGTATTATTAAATTGTAATAGTGTGATGTCACAGTAAGTAAAACGATAATAATCAATTCTTTTAAAATATTTTAAATGATATCTAAAATAAATCAATAAAATCAATTAAATAACGAATTTATATCAAACTTTGTTTTGCCGACAACAAATTGAAAGTAGAATAATAACACACAAAAATAGAAAATTTAAGTAATATAACAACCTTTTGTTTAAAAATGAGTTCATTTTATTTATAAAAAACTACATAATCATTTATAAATAAATAAATATATATATACAAACGGGGCGCATTTATTTTTATTATTTTTTCTGCACAAAAAACCTAATTAGAATTGATTATTATTAATCAATTTGTGATTACTTTGATTCGATCAACGAATCGATTATCGTCTAATACTATTTTTGTGTGTATACAATTGACATTTTAACTTTAGATTGGGCAACACTAAATGGGGTTGTAAAGGTTGCTCCCGCCGGTGGGTGACGTCACTTGTGTTATGGCAGCCGACCGAGTAGCAATGTACGTGTGCAAATCCATTGTTAGTTAAGTGCGTTTTTCGTATTGTATTGCAAATGTGCATTGTTTTGGTTGTTTGTTTCATGAATTAATAAAAGGAGTGATCTAACCACTTTTGTGTTAATATTATTTCGTATCCGCTATCGCGGATATATTTACAATGGACGATTTCTGTGAAAACATGGCGGACGAACCTCAAGGAACGTTTCAATTTATCGGCGATCCGACACACACATACATATATATATATATTCAATTCCTTTTGCTATCTCGTTCGCTCGTCTCTCCTGTACAGCATATTTAAATGTGAATGTGTATCTATATCGCTTGTGTAACGTTACACTTCTCGATCACCACACCAAAGCCACTCAAACTCCCCACACTGATGCGCGTATAGATGTTTCGCATCAAAAATGGTTTATTATAAATAATTTACTTCTTAATAGAAAGAAAACAAATTGTATGGAATTTTCATTTTCTAATGTAGAAGGTATTTTAATAAGAAACTAGGAATTGGAACTTGTTTATGCTATTGTACTCCTGTGTGTTACTTTGGGTCCCTCACATCAACGAGTTGACATAAAAAGCTTGGTTTTGCTCCATGTGCGAATTTTATTCGATATCCAAACCGTCAGATTGGTTTGGCTTTTTCCATAGCTTGATATGCTATGGCATCCTGCTTTGGGGACATGGTAAAGATGTTCATAGCATTTTCGTGTTGCAAAAGCGTGTCATTTACAGGCGTGAGATTTACAGGCTGGGACCTTGTGTTTCTTTTAGAAGTTACTTTAAAGTAAATGGAATTTTAATTACGGCATCGCAGTTTATATACCAAAATTTAATATACGAAAAAAAGTCTAGTATTTTTTAATGAAAATAGTGATAAACATAATTACAATACTTGAGATAAAAATAAACCGTGCTTACATGTTAGTCGACTGTATGAGCTCAAAAATTCATTTAGGGAGCTCTGTGTGCGCATGTTCAATAACATTCCTGGGGATTTACAAAATTTATTCCTATGCAAATTTAAAAATTTTATTAACAAAATGTTTAAATTTGCTGCAAGTATTGTTCATATTTGCTGTGTAGATTTACGTCAGATTCACTGTTTAAAAAACTTTCAAGGAAAAATAAGTAGCTATTTTTAGGTATAGCCACCTTCAGGTTTATTGTAACTATGCTCAAACATGAAGAATACTTGTTCCTTGTGTTCTTATGTTACCTCTTTATAGTATGGCAACACTCACACTATTATACAGTTGGCGCATGCTGTCCAGGGCGCCGGGTGCGCACGTTCCTTTGAAGAACTCAGCCACGGCTTTGGCGTAGTTGCACTCCGAAGTGCTCAGGATGGACTTATTGTGTCCGGTCGCCACAAACGATAAGAAGGCTGGAGAGGAAACAAACATGTGATAGAAGAGGGCGTAGGTATACTTGTAGTAAACATATATGATTTATTACTGAATTATACGTACATGATGAATTATATAATTACGATACTTGATGCAATTACAGAACTTCAACATTAATAGTAATCTTAAGCGGAAACATGAGAAACTATTTTTAATTATTAATTTTATGAATTTTTTTACTTGCCACATGATTGACTTTAGTCAACATTTTTTTGATTACCATGATGGGTTTCAGTTTTATGTTGTTTTGGGGTATTTTTTGTTATCTACGCACCGAATTAAATACGTCTTACATCTAATTTAAAATATTGTGATTTTGTTTGATCAGGCCAATTTATATACAAATATGATTAAGTAATCTTTCATAGTCTTTAATAAAATGCTGTTTATGAACTAAATATATATTATGGAAATTGTTGCAATGAACGCCAGTAATTGAAAGCTAGTTTGGGATATAGCACAATTGTATTCAAGCAACTAAAGCCGAGAGCGAGAAAAGTGGTGGACCGCATCGCGTGGGAATAAACGTGTCATCAATTATTGTTACTGCAAAAGTCTCCACGTTTTAGAGCTTATCACTAGGGCTGCTTGAGGTCTTCAGTGAGAAGACAATGCATCTGTAATTATGAACAGTCGTAACCGATCCAACACCACTGCATCATTAAGATTGCTCGACACATAATGCAGGCGACATATTGTCGATATTGCAGTATTCGACTTGCGATCGCTGCGATGGGTTTATCTCTCCACACCGAGCTGCTAGTACAAGCCCAATCTGATCGACTAAGCCACGTTTTACACTTATAGTGACTACGACTCCAATTCCAAGGATACTTACTTAACCTGCATCACTACCCCGTTTGTGACTAAAGTGTATTGATGTTCCAGCGTCACGGTTTTTCTAGAGCGCGCACGACTTTTCTATCGTCTCGTTTGAGACCGTCTACACTTCTGTGAATAGGATTTCACTCGACTCGACTGTACTTGGATTAGGGATAGCACAAGGTCGCTAATCTACTAGCGACTAGAAGTTTAACTCAGCTTAGGTGCCAGTTTCCACAATAATTTTTAGTGTTACGCATTTTTTGTAGTTTGTAGTGCTACACGTAGACTGGCGACTTCCAAAAAGGGCCGAACACAGATAATTCTAAATATACAGTACATAGCTCAAACAGCAAGTTGCCTTGCAATTAAATGTAGTAAGTATTAGTACTTACTACATATTATGGAGTACAGCATATTATGGCGTTTAAAATTCAAATAGCTGAGGGGTCTAATTATGCTAAACATTTTTATAGATGCAGGTCATAGGTTTGGTAATAATCAAAATTTTGCTAAATGATATTTTCCACGTCTTTGACATTGAGCTTTAATGTTTTTAAAACACTAATAATTTTAAAATTAAAATTTTCGATAATGTTAATAATCAAATTAACATTAATAAATTGACCTTGTTGGACGCTCTGAAACTTTGGACATGGTCGGTGTTGATTATTCTACGACTATAGAGAAGCATATTCATCAGTACGCTCTCTGTGATTGACGGTGTCCTATTCTCACCGTTTAAAGTACTACATTGTATGTATATCAAGGACTGGAGGAGCTATTATTTGTAATACTCTTAGCATGCTAGTGAATATGGTTTTATAACTTCTCCTGACGTTGAGCTCTATGAACATGTTGGCGGTTAAAATATATAGTAATTGTAACACTTTCTTTAGTTTTCGATATCTGTCAGTCTTTTTGAATCTTCATTCCATTCGTTGGATAAAAATTTGAAGAGGCAGAGTAGATTCGACGGTTAGCGGTGGCTTTCGTTCTACATGTTACTGCATTTTGCATGCAAGGATATATTGTTGTTGAAGAACACGTTTTTGTCATTACTGATGGCGTTGCGACTTAGCCACGGTGGATAATTTTATTTCTGCCTGTACAATATGTGTACTGTAAACATGGGAAATCGTTATTACTACGGGAAAGCGACAATTGGAGGGTAGGTTGTCGCGGAATATAATAGTATGTCTTGTTGTGAAAGAATCCTCGCTATCGACAGCATACAAGCCCAAACTGGGAAGACAAGTTCAATGCTAATCTGCATAAATATCGCGTGTTGGTATGATACGATAATATTTTGATAACTCTGTTAGCGGTTGTCAAGCACTGGGTGTGCCTATGAGGGCTTTGACATGTTAAAGTGATGGGTTAAACTTGTCTATACTTACCTATTCCCCCCAAATTCAGGGAAGCAAGCTTTCTTTCCTCTCAGATTTTCGAAGCGAGTGATGCCTGAATTGCTTCTAACCAACGCTGCGACGCGGGTCATGTACTTGTCCCAATGATTTACCATCAAGAGTGGACTCAGGTCAAAAATACTGGTGAAACAAATGGGAAATCATATAGCAAATATGTCTATTTTCGACAATCGTGGAACGTTCTAGTACCATTATTCGTATTAAAAAAAAATATGTTGTAAAAAGAGTGCAATAATACAAATATATTGTAAAATTTTGAGAGCCTAGAAGTTAATAAAATATAAATTGTTGTTTACTGTAATCATACGGAAAATATCCTGATAAGACTTCTTCACACAAAAACTTTTAATAACAGTCAGGAACTTCAAAATAACACGGGCCAGACTACTTTAACGCTCGTAACTGTCCCTCTAAGAGAATCGAGTCAAACAACAGCACTAGCTGTGTGGATGACACAGAATGCCAGTATTTTCTTACATGCGCTAGAATCATAAATTTAGGGCATTTTATTTTACTTCACTTCATATTTAAGAAAAGAACTGATATTGGTGGCCTCTCTGCTGAGCGGGTTGTGGAGATAGCCTGTGTGGAACTCAAGCGGATTATTGTGATGAGCGTATACAGATCACCTTATTCTACTTATTCTTAACTGTTTGAATCGATTATGGATCGAACCTTGTGTATGATAAGTGGTAAAGATATGTAGTGACTTTAATGTAAACTTATTAGATGTCACCAATCACAGTGACAAAATTCTGGAGTTCTTTGGGTGTTACAATCCATCAAACCTTTTTTAGAGCCTACAAGAAGCACGTCTGTCTCTAAGACATGTCTTGATAATATTTATACAAATATTGAACCACTTCACAAACATATTATCAATAATTTAAAGTCAAACTTCAATGGTAAAATAGCGTCTTTTGAAATATCAGTTAAAAGAAATCTAAAAAAAGTTATAAATTGTATTCCTGTGAACGAAAAACGGTTGGTAAAAAATGTGTTATGCAGAGGATTCTAAAACTGCAATGCTGTAACAATTCCAGTCAGTTTTTCAACTCAATATTTCATGTAATAAAAGAGAAATACGACAATATTTTCCAAACAAGAATTATTGAAGTAAATGAGTCATTATCGTTCAGCGATTGGGCAACAGTGGGAATACACATTAGTAGAAAAGGATTGTTTGATCTTTATGACGAAATGACATAAAATAAAAGCAAAAGTTTTGCTAAGTATGTTAATAACTGTCCAAAAACTTGTAAACGTGTTTATATCGCGACTAAAACGAATTATATTATGAGCAAAATAAAAAAAATTGGAGTGCCATAAAGAAAGAAATTGGCAAAATGAAAGGTCGCGATCTCGACTTACAACTTAAGATAAATGATGAAATTCTAAAAAAAGATAAAAGTTGCCGAAGTTTTTGAAACATTTTTTACTGACATTCCAATTTCGACTACCAAATCTCTTAATTTATCTCTCGCTCTTGTTAAATCCTCATCGAGAGAAAATATTCCGCCCATTAATATTAATTTAGATTTTAAATATATAAATTCGGAAAACATTATTGAGGCACTTAAGTAATTGGATATAAAAAAGATTGCCGATCTCCATGGTCTTCAGTTAAAATCGTAAACTCCATAATTGAATGTACTGCACCGCACTTGGCGCTTGTTTTTAATAAATGTCTGTATGATGGCATGTTTCTTGATCTGATGAAAGAATGCAAATTTGTTTCCATATTCAAAGGCGATAGTAAATCGAATCCCACTAACTTTAGACCCATGTCTGTACTACCGACATTAAGTAAAATTTTTGAAAAGTTGATGTTAAATCAACTTCTACTACGTTTTTATAGTACTAATTTAATGTCCAAAGAACAGTTCGGTTTCACACGAGGTCGCTCAACAATCGATGCTGGTGTTAAGCAAGTACATTACGGAGTTAAGTGCACTCGGCCAACTATCATCATAATTGAGTAATAGGATTCAGAAGGTCGATGTCAATAACATGAGACAGTCTGGATCCGTGATCTGCATGGGAGTGCCACAGGGGTCGATCCTCGGTCCATTTCTGGTCTTAGTTTACATTAATGACTTAATAAGCCTTATTAAGGATATTCATGACATAATACTGTTTGCATATGATACCTCTTTATTATTCAAAGTTAAACGAAAACCACTCGGTTATGACGATATGAACATTGATATTTCCAAAATTTAAAAATGGTTTACTCTAAATAATTTACTTCTTAATAGACGAAAAAATGTGTGAAATTCTAAGTTCCCGAATGTAAGAAATGGATTTGGTTCTATTTTAATAAGAACGAGGAATTGAAGCTTGTTAACACTACTGTATTTCTGAGTCTTAGTTTAGATAATAAACTTCAGTGGGGTCCTCATTCACCGAGAGTTGGCGAAAAGGCTTAGCTCTCCTGCATTTGCAATAAAAAAAATAAGAAATTTGTCCGATATCAAAACCGCCAGATTGGTTTATTTTGGCTGTTTCCATATCTTTATGTCATATGGCATCCTGCTTTAAGGATATACTGTGGATGTTCACAGAATTTTCGTTTTGCAAAAACGAGCCATTCGCACAGTTTACGGGCTGGGCTCTCGTATTTCTCTTATAAGTAAGTCTAAAGAAATTGGAATTTAACTGTAGCATCACAGTTTATTTATCAAAATTTAATATTAGTTATAAAAATTTGAAATGTCTTAATAAAAATAGTGGTTGTCATAATTTCAATACTAGAAATAAAAATAAACTCTGTTTACATTTTAGTCGACTGCATAGAGTCACAAATTCACTTGTGCTCTGTGTGCGCATGCTCAATAAGCTTGCTGTGGATATACAAAATTTACCCTTACACAAATTTAAAATATTTATTAAGTAAACACTTTGCGAAAAAGGGTATAGAGGATAAATGGACATAATGAGCTCCACTTCCTACAGGCTTTTTCCTGCAACAGTATATTATGTATGATTGTATTTCTATATAACTGGTTTAAAAAGAGCTATCCTCAAGTTTTTTGCTCGTTCTTCTTGAGGGATAACTACCTTACGAACGAGAGGTAATTAAAAAAAGTAGAATTAATCAAAAAACTGTAAATTCTTCAAAGGTTATGACGTATTTCAAATGTTATATTATAATCTATGAAATAAAGATATTTGGAGTTTAGAATTTTTTTTATTTTATTGTAATCTTTTTCTTCTGCAAATGGTTATGATGAGTATTCGAAACACAAAATTACATTACATGAATATATATAATATTAGGTTGTTAATTTGTACGTTTAAAGATGAGATCTAATTGTAATTAAGAAGTTAAGAAGAATTAACCAAGGAAGTAGTTTTTTAGGGTTCCGACCCAAAATGGCAAAAACTCAACCCTTATAGTTTCGTCTTGTCCGTCCGTCCGTCCATCTGTCCGTCCGTATGTCACAGGCATTTTGCTCAATAACTGCAAAATGTATAATGATGAAATTTATATAATAAGTGTGTTATACGCCGCTATTTAATTTAGTAGTTAAATAACGAAAATAAAAATTTATAGTAGGATCACTCTATACGTGTAAAAGAAGGCAAAAAACCTTTTTCTCAGCAAACGACAACGTGTGACGCATACTTCGACAATTCTTTTAAAAACATTTTAAAGCTTTAAGCTATTTTTCTCATTACATGAATAATTTAGGGAATAATCGCTCCGAAAGTCGCTGAAATTGTGTCCCCCCCCATTATTTTCTAAACTGTAGGTGGAAAAAATTTGAAAAAAAATAACGAAGACTTATTTAATAAATACTTTTAACGAAAATTCTTTTGAGCGTGACCAGATATACTATTTTTGAGTTATTGCTCAAAAACTGCGCTTCTCAACAAAAGACCGTAAATGTTTTGAATATACACTCTTTTGCTGGTGCATCTTAGTTTACACTAGTTTAGGGGTAACAGTTGGCATACTAATTTGTTTCTCTAGTTATAGGAGACTAAAATGCTTTTACCTTCTATGTGCAGAAAACATAAAAAAAAGTGTAACAACGAAGTTTTTTAAACCTGTCCTGTCCATTTCTTATAGCAACGACTTCGGAACTTTACAGTGAGTATGGTCTGACATGGTCTTAGTCTTTTTTTATGTACTCACTGCCTGGCCAAGTAGCCATAGTTAGAATCTATAGCTATGAAGTCTGCGTTGTTGTCCCGGATGTCCCTCAAGCAGTGCAGGGGGCTCTGCCCCCGCTGGCAGGACAGCGCCGGCTCCACGCCGAGCGTGCGCAGCGCGTGCCTCACCCATTCGCATTTGCGTTGTTCATCTTCCGATATAGTGCACCATCTCTGAGTTGGCATACAGAAGCTGGTCACGTCAATATCTGCTAAATTTCTACCTAGAAGTAAAAGAGATCTATGAAACTTTTGAAAAGAACAGAGATAGTCATAATAGGCACTATTTATCTGACAAAATTGTTATCGTAGTTTTCGCGAATTGCACTCCATCGAGCAAAAGCTGAATAGTCAGTTCACAAGTTTACTGGTTTTCACTTTTTTATAATTTTTTTATTATATCCCGAAATAAATATGTATAAATATGTTTACCCACCTTCCTTAAACCCAAAAATGTCAGCAGTAATATTCTATCATGTCACATTCTTTTTCTACGGTCAATTTTTTTTGCTTCTCTATTTGGTGTCTTCAAACAAAGCTCTGACAGTTTTTTCTACGTTTAGGGGTAGTTTATCTTTTCAAAAATATAAAAAAAAATCATTGCGGATTTGTTATAAAATGCATAACTTCATTATTTTGGATTTTCTGTCGTGAACCAAGATGAAATCGGACGTTACCCAAAATACTCTTGCTTTTCTGTGGGACGCCAGGGCAAAAAGCATTATTATACAAAAAAATGGACTATGCGGAAAGTGTATGTACCGGGCAAACGAATATTACACGTCAGTCGATGGTAAATCTAAAAGACATTATCCTATCTCCTTTAGGGGTAAATTGTGAATTATGAAAAGCTTGATTAATACGCTAAATAAAAATAGTGATGCCTTACAGTACTTATTTACATAAATTCTTTCCAAGTACTACAGAAAAAAGAAGACATGTTTGTTGGCCCCAAAATCCGTAAGTTGTAAAAGATGTTCAGTTTGAAAGCCTTTTATTTGTTATTGAAAAAGCTACTTGGAAGTCATTTAAAATAGTTATCGGACAATTTTTGGCAAATAAAAAATATGATAATTGTAAAAGCATTTGTGATGGTTTCTTGAAATAGATTCAACAGATGGGAATGAACCTATAAGTGAAGATGTATTTGAGATTTTTCCTTAATAAGTTTAGAAACTATGAGTGACGAAAACGGGGAACGTTTTCACCAAGACTTAAAGAAGAACGACTTTTATACGAAGACGTGTTAGGGGGTTGCTGTTGGTCTATCATCAGAGGAAACGACTCAAAAACTAGAAAAAGGAAACTAAGCTTAACGATTTTAGTTTTTTTTTTTTAATATTCATAGTAACTTTTTTTTTCATTCTTAAGTAAATAAATATTCCGAAAACCAGACGTGACATAATTATTTTATTATTTTTTCTGGATAACTCTTACCTAAATTAATAATAATTAACAGCTTTCAGCTGAGATGAAAACCGTGTTAGTTAGTTATTGAGTACCAATCGAGTACCAATTGCGATATGACTAGAAAATACCAAACATTTTCGCGTGGTCCAGGACTAAGTTCATCAAAAAGGTGTTTTTTATATTATTTATTCTATGAATTCTAGAGAAGAAATCCCATTTTTAATAGAATGCAAAGTTAGTTGAATAAATGTCAAATTGGCACTGTTTAGTGGTTTAAGATATAAATTATGATATTCCAGATATCCCGTGCTATTGTATTAATTTTTTTTCTGTTATAGAAGACATGTTTTATGTAATCTAAGAGAGGTTTTTGTTGATTTTTGTGTGCAATATGAACCCGCCTTTCATTTTCAGGTTAATGGACTATCATCACAACGAGAATTTCTGGATTTCGTAGATGCTGTTTCTAATCATCTTTGTCTATTAGTATTGCCCTATGCTATGTAACTGTGTATACTATTACTGTAATCAAATTTTACTTCTACTATAATCACAAAAAAATAAATATTTAAAAATTCCGTCTGTTCTTTCATCTAAAGCATCCTCGTTCTTCGTCTCTTCATCGTCTAAATAATTTAAGAACGAGACTATTGAATACGAGGTCATCACTCTTCAAAATCGGATTTGATCGCCATATCAATCGTAATTATGCAAATCATTTTTATTAAGGTTTAATTGGAACCGCGACTTGTGCTTGAATTACGTTTCATAACATCGTTATTCAATTATGGCGAAGGGTAGCCTAAATATTAAATTTAATAATTAACCTATTCCTTTCTCTGCCGTGTGAAATGTAGATCTTTTCGTTATAATTGCCTGGTTTGTGTACCTCGACAGGACGCAGATGCGCAGAGTCAGGCAGTACCTACACCAGGAAACGCCGTGAATATTGTGTTGCGAGCTACATTACAGCAATACAAAACTACAATGTTCTTGAGTACTTCTTTATTTATTTAAAGCAGGTTAAAACACACGGTAACACCTCCTTTTAGAACTAGAACAGACGGGGTACCACCGTTAGTCACGGAAAAGGTATAAGAACGAAATTTTTTCATTTTTAACATAGCTGTCAAGGTGAATGTAACCAAATGGAACTTAGCTTATCAATAATATTAACATAATTAATTCTGAGATGAGTTCTAAAAAGAACTCACGATGTTTCCAATGAAAAATATTGTTAGTAACCGCATTTACAAATAAAATAGTTAAAAATACAAAATAATTCTACTAAAAATATTCGATAACAGTACTCAATAAAATACAAACGATTTCCCCTTTCGCCTTTCGCCGACACCCGTCGCCAATACCCACGGGAATTTACATTTTAAAGGCTTTTATTTTTGCTCGTGTATTCAACAGTGCAACTTTGTTTTTTTGTCTCGAGATAACATGTTTAGGTAATATTTTTTTGTAGATAAAATATATTGACTTTTTTTACTCGAAAAATGGTCAAGATGGGATAATCGAGAAATATAATAGAAGCGAAAGAACACGGGAGTTCGAGGGCTGGCAACCATTTTTATTGCTATGATCGGTGCATTCACAAATCAATTGCGACGAAATAAAAAGGTTCACTTTGTTCCCTAACTATTTTTAGTTTAATTAGACTAGTACAGTTATTTTCTCCCAGTGTTACTGAACATACGCCTTCTGCTTTCCTGCCTGTTTACTTTTCATACCGTCCCAATCCTGGAACCCCCGACAGGATTATTTTGTACCAATATCAAAGAGTAGAGTCATAGGGAGTTGCCAAATCATATTATGAAATCAAATTACTTGATGAGATGTATTCGAAAGCGCTGGGCAGTGCGTCTTGGTACACAAGGACATTGTGCAATACCCCGGCCATCCGGTAAAACATCATATGCTCCCAGAAGGTATTGCTGTCTCTGATATCGCCGCTGGGCCACCAAGTTTTCATTTCAGCCAAGATGCCGGCAGCTCGATGTCTACAATCACATGAAAACGAACTTTGTAAGAGCTTTTATTGATTGTAAAAAAATTGGAATGTATAGTCTCTCTAATGATGTTTGTAAATATGTATAGACATGTTATAAATAAAGTTACGTTCAATTTTTCCAATTTAAATTCCAAAAAAATTTTTCAGCGACATGAAGAATAGGTTTCGTTTAATGTATCATAATAATTCACGTCATTAAAAATTTTATCGTTACAACACAATAAAATAATAGGTATTCAATATTTTAAAATTAAGGCAAAATTAAAACAACTAGGTACAGTAAAATACTAGAAAAAATAAATTTTTGGTAAATACATATGATAACATAGGTTTTTTGGACTAATTAGTGAATTTTGATGGCTCAGAAAGTGGAAAATGAAATTTAATTACGAACATATTTAGTAACAGAATCGTTCTAAAATTTTCATACATATTTATTACCTGCATTTAAAAATTATCACTCAAGGAAGTTACTGGCATTGCCAGAGAATCCCTTCCTAGGACGGTTTCCGGCAGTCTCTTTGCATCTGAGAGGAGAGAAACAAACTTCCATAACGAGTAATCGGTAGCTCTAGGCTTGACTGTGGGGATGAGGTCGCCTTCCGTCGCGCCTAGTTCCCCGGAAGGGCGGAAGACCGCTACCGCTAATAAAGTCCGCTTTGGCACTCTGGACGTATGTGGAGGTATGGATGATAAAATTGACGATGTCTACAAACTGATGAAAGAAAGGCGACTTTATATTCTATACGTGAATAAACCTAAAAGGAAAGGTAGTGGTGCGGCCATCGAACACGGGCCCTTTGAGACTTTTAGTCTACCGTTGATCAAAGCTGACGAAAATGCCGGGGTGATGGCTTCATCCTATCCGATAGATTTCCTGAATGGATAAACGGTTACGAATATGAACATCCAAGGCTCCTCTGGCTCCGAGTAAAGTTTACATCGGCATGGACATTCGTTTTAGGTGCATTCGCCCTAGATATGTACAAACCGCTCAAAGAACGAAAAAAGCTTTGAGCTGATGTAAAGGATGGAGTAGAGAAATATGATAAAAACGAAAGAGTTGTCACGTTCAGTGATTTTAGTAGTTGGATGGCTGTACAGCGACATTGATATGAGAAGGTTTAAAGACAAGTTAGAGATGAAAAATTGGATCAGAATAATGATTGCCTTCTCCTACTGTTCCAAAAGTTTAACTTGTGTGTGACAAACATTGTGTTTGATTGCAGTAGGATTTGATCACACTCATTTATTTGGAAAAGGAAAAAAGAAAAGCATGATATAGTATAAAATTGTGGATGAGCGGTTGAGAAGCAAAGTTGTGGATACGAGAACGTACCGTGACATCCACGTTAACGTAGACCACTTGTTAGTGGTCTGCCAAATTAAATCTTTATGCCGGCGTCGGCGATCACACGCGATAATGGTCACTATGGAACTAGAATAAATAAAAATTGGTAAGCCGCAGACGATGAAATTTCAATATGGACCGTATCGATTTTATTGGTCTAAAATCGAAGCGTTTGTAGAACGAATCTGAAAAGTATAAGAACGCATCGGAATACACATGTGCTGTCAACACTGGCTGCACATCGAGCCTGCACTTTATACCTGCAATAGTATATGTGTTATAGAATCTTGGAAGAAAACTTTGCGCCTTTAAATACGCATAGTATTCTGAGGTTATTATTCCGACGTGTAAGACGCGGCGAGGTCTCGCTAGTGCACACAGTGAGCCAACCAGCATAGGCCCAACAACAGATGGACCATTAAGTATTCCATTCGCGTGAGCCCGGTCCGTCACTGTATGAAAGTTGGAAAAACTATCAGATATAATAGGATTTTCTTAAAGATGCTGAGGGGCAGCGGGGTTATGATGTCAACCTGCTTTACCAACCCTTTCATAAATACTAAATAAGCTGCAGGGTATCTAAACTGATGTAAAGTCTGTTCATCCTTTATAATAGGATTAGGCACACGACAGGTTTGCAATTTTAATTCATGTAAGCCTCCCAGCGTCATTGGCAAACAATGACAAAGTCATTATTGAAATGGATGAATGAGACTGAATGTAAGATCTGCGATGTATAGGAGACTTATGAAAATGGATGCGGTATTCGGACTACATTTTTCCTTATCGAAGTATTACGGAAAAAATTATTAGGGTCAAAAGATCTTCTACATCTTTGAACATTTGAAAAAAGCTTATGATAGAGTGAAATAAAATGTTCCACGGAAAATCCTGTCGATTTATGCTGTAAGTAACGGATTGATAGGGATAGTGCAATTTCAGAGGTTCCAAGGCTTGCCTTAAAAGAAATGGTGCATGTACTGACTGATTTTACATCCACAGGTGTGCCAAACAAAGTGTGTAACTTCATCATGGGTATTAATATATCGATACAAAACTAGCTGTAAGATTTTAAATTGAATGAATGTGAACTCAAAATTGATGAGCTGTTTGTTAAATCTCTCCTGTGCGTCAACGACCAAGTAATACTTGCGCTGTCGGCGTGTGAGTTGCAAGGTATTGAAACTAAAGTGAATGATTCTGTGTAAAGTAGTAGTACGAAAGCAAATGTCGCCAAGAATATGGTCATAGTGTTTATAAAAAGCGAAAGTACCACTGAATGCGATATATAAGGTCGGGGAAAATTTTTTCTCGTAACGACAACGAGTAAAACTTTGAAGGTGAAAGATCAGAGCTATATGATAGATGCATTAACACTCCTCAACCAAACTCTTTCAATTTTTGCTAAATTATTAAATATGTATGTGGTCTGGCGTTATCATGGTGAGAAGCCACACCTTTTCTGTTGATCAATTCTGACCTTTCTTTCTACTTCTTGCCTCAGTCTCATCAGCTATTAGCAGTACAGGTCCAAATTGATGGTTTGCTTAGTAGTTACAGCTCATAAAGAAGAATGCTATTACGATTTCATCATTCACATATCATCACCTTATTATCAGGTAATCCGTTTAACAAGCTATAGTCTGTGAAGTTTGCATGCATTTTGACCCATTATCTTTACACAGGTTCTTGTTATCCATTTAACATCGGTATTAGTTATTAATATCAATATTACTAAATAAGTATGAGGCCCAAGCATCGAGCTCTTTGTATCCAACTTCTTATCAAATGGGTGAAAATTGTTTTGTGGTTAAAAAAGTTACGTTTCGGTGGTTTGGCTATCTCGAAAGGAGAATGAAAGTAGACTGACAAAACAAATATATAGAGAAAATATATGTGACCAAAAGGTCGGCCAAGATCACCCTAAAAAATTTTATACAAACCAAATTGATAACATATTAAAAAAGGGCTAACTTTTATGCAACCCAAAACCAAGAAGCTTGCATCAAAAGGTTGGGTTATATTAGTAAAGTAAGAGAAATATGCAAAGATCATAACCATATGGAAATTTATAGTCTCTGCCTACGCTTTTGCGAAATAGGTGTGATTTTATAATATTATTATTACATACATTATCAACTAAACACGTAACAAACTAACTGTTCTTATTAAACAAAATAAAAAATTATTTTACTTCGTAAGGACTTGTTGAAAACTAAGGTCAATAAATGCATTTATCTAATTGTTATAAATTTTACTTATCAATGTATCTGACAATAAGTAAATAAATACAAAAAAATGTCATTTCTTTTTTGTAAATTATGTTATTATAACTATACTGTTCTTACATCAGAAAAGAGTAATAAAATCCTTATTTAAGAACTTTCAGTTATTAAATGAACAAATTATTTATAGACAAATAGACTAATTATACGTTATATTGTGTGTAAAAACAATAATTTTAATAGAATTTAGAAAAACAAAAAAATGTTTATATAAGAATATTTATAAAAGATATGAATTTAAAAAATATATGAAAAAAAAACCATTGTCTCATAATATATAGAATAAAAATATCAAATGTGTAATTAGTCTGTTTGTAAATAAAAAATATAGCATATTCCATTGTTTAAAATATATTTTTATAGTTTTAAAACAAAGAACTTTTATTGGTTTATTCTTTGTATATCCAGTTACAAACATAATTCAAATGAATTTAACCACATAGTTAATTTTTTTCTCTTACTTAAGGCAATTTGCACTTAATTGTTAAAAGCAACTATTGTAAATAATCCATGTTGAATTTCATTTAGTATAGTTTCCTAAAAGGTGAAATAATTTTAGAAGATTTTGTTTTAAGCAATCCACTATCTAGGAATGAAAATGCAACTCGTAAGTAGCAATTTAACAGGATCTTTTAGTTAGAAATAAAAAGAAAAGTTTCAAACAATTGTGTATTTTCGTTGAAATGTTTAGAATATTTTACAATTTTTTCAAATTTTTAAATAAATATTAAGTGAAAATAAAAAGATATACATATTTGTATCTCACGGCCAGGATTACAGTTACCTGCTAACAATGCGTTTATCGCACTGCTAAGAGCTGTTTTAAGCTTTTAATTGAATTAGATTTCGGGTATAGCAAATACTTTATGAATAAATTCTTCTATTTAGAATCTTCTTTTTTAATATTACATTTTAGAATTATTGGACAAAATAGACAATATTTTAATCTTTTTTCATAACTTTGCTATTGTTTATGTGCCTACATATTTTTGTTTATACAATTTTGAAAGGCTATTCTGAAACGTAAAGAGTCTTATTTATATTTAATTCGCAGAATCACTAAGATACTACTTTTTCAAAACGTGAACTGCCCTATGTATTTTATACTCTTTGGAGTAGATTTTTATAGACAAACAAATTCTAATTTTTTTTTGTCATGTAAACAAATCTTTAAATAAGATAAATGTATTGTTTGTATTTAATTAAAATTTAAACAGATTAAAATTATAACAGACAAATTTTTCTATATCATAATAAATATATACTAACCATTGAAATGTTTAAAAATCAGTTTATACCAACTCGTGAAGTCCTTAATTGAATATATTGATGGGCGTGGCTTATTTGTGATTGATGAGTTTGAAATTTCAATGTGTCAAATAATACTGCATCAACAAACTTGTCTGCATATTTGTATGTTTTTCTCCCAAGATAAATTTTTATGAATGTCGTAAGTCGATCCGTCAGGATTAACTTTTGTATAATAAAAAATCACACACGATCAACATAGTGCGCTCTGATCAACAATTGATATATTGAAATTATAAATACTCACTGCATCACCCGCTTGATCGACTAAGACGGGCTAGAGGTAACTATATATATATAGGCATAACAATTAAATTTCCTGGTTACTCACGTGCTGGCCACTACGGCGCCCCAGGGCTGCTGCACCCAGGCGCAGGCGGCTAGCTTGCTGTTCAGAATATCGCGAGTTAGCGGCACGAGGGTGTTGTCGGGGCATAGTAGCGCGTAGTTGGAAATCAACTCCGGCTTCTCTTGCTGCAAAAGCACTAAAATTGTCACGTATCGTTTAACCGAAGCGTATTGTCTGTGACCTAGAAATGCATTTGTGCACATCAAAAAAAGACGCGCCACGTTGTTCAAATTCGGATCAGCATTTTTATATTTTGAGATATATAAAATCATACATGTATTTATTATTATACTCTATGAATGAAATCATAATCAGCATTGTGATGAAATATAATGGATCGTTCTTTTTAAGAGATTGAAGTGACATGCATACGTGGGAAACGAGGAAGTATGTTTTTTTTTTTTAAGTTAAAAGATCAACTGCAAAACAGAAAGAAAGTTGAACGAATTCAAGATCAAATAGGGTGGGCGGTGGCTCGAGTGTCATGAAACTCAGATAGACTACAGACTCCATTCTCAACAGCTTAAGAGAAAGTTACTCTTTAAGAGATGGCCACCTCGGACTACACTTATAAATAAATTAATCAATCGCCACATCAAAATTACACATTTTCGATAGAAATAGTTCCTCTGCTGACTTTGTAGTATTATTTTTTGCTTACATTCACGTTTCGGTGCTTGAGAATGGTACAGGGAAATCAACCATACGATATATATTTCTTTAGCCATTGTCATTATTAGCAATGAAAAGTGCAACGCCATTTTGAAATGTTAAATACTAAATATTTAACGACTTATTGTTTATATATTCTTTTTTGTTTTGAATTACTTATTCCCTGTGATAGTTCAGAACTCGTGCACAAATTTCCCTTTTACGCTCAATCGTCCTCTAGTAGTTGAACGCTGGAATGAAGTGAATTATACCGTATGTAAATGAACAGCACAGCAACACTTGTCTCTGTAATACAACATAATATTCCTATTCGATTTGTGTACCTAATTTTTAAAAAGTACTTTGTTTCATAAAATAATACAAAAATATTAAAAATAAATCAAGTAATCTGTGCCATGATTGCCATCTGATTGCGCTTGCACTTTGAGAACAATACGAACCCAAGTCTATCAATGACTTTTGACGTAATACCACGACAAATTTTCGTTGTGATTAGGAAGTTTGCAATGGAAAGAACAACGTCATCGTCACACAAAGCGCACATGCAGGTCAGTTTTTGATAATCAACAATTGTAATTTACTTTCTTGTGTTATGTTTTTCTGATATTTTTATCATCCTTATTGTAATTACGATATGATATTTTATAACGAGAAATAATGGCATATTGCTATTTATTGACATCCTGTGTAAACTTACTAGCCAGATTTAATGGATTTTGAGGTGGTGATTTCAACTGACCTTAGGATGATTTTTGTTATATGGATATTTTCCACTATAAAGTCTGAAAGTAGATAACTTTTAAATAATGCGCTACTGCATTAGAAAAAACTGCTTATCTGCAAAAGAGGTAAATCTAAGCCTCGAGTCACTATATATGTGTCAGTTTTTTTGGAAAGTTCAGTTTTGATTAGAGTCAAACGTACTAACCAAGAAATATTCACTGGCGTGTCGCCACTCCACGTAGGCCACGGTGCCGCCGTGCTCGGTGAGGCAGTCCAGCGCGAGGGCGTGGGTACTTCTTTTATAGTCTGGTTCTGCGCCATATCTGATGTAAGAATCAATTAGAAATGAACTGTCTGTGGTCACCTTCATGTTTTCTAATAGTCACAAATTAAAAAGAAAATAACGTACATTTAAAACACCCCTAATGAATTTTGTGACTAAATTTTATGGCATCTCAGTTCCGACGGGAAAAAAAAAACATTTCTCGAATGTATGGAGCTCCGACGTACACCTTATACATAACTAATTTATGAAAGATAGTATTTTGAGTATAATTGTGGCGCATTTTAGCTTAGTTTTTTTTTCCAAAGATATTAAACACAATTATAGGCAATACGTAACTTTAAAAATAAGTATAGCGTCAATGACGCAGTAAATATTCGCGGGCAAGCTTGTCCGGCGAATAAAGAATAAGGGAGTCATACGAACGAAAAATTAGATAGCAGTGCATTCTTTTTCTTTGTATGACTGCATCCCTTTCTCTCCACGTTCATTGGACTTGCTCGGTCATGAATATGAACTTTGTCTTGAATGAAGCATGTTAAAGTTTCAAGGAACGTTCAACAATCCTAGCTATGAAACTCAACACACTCGATATAACAAAAAAAAATGATATACAGAAAAATGTGTTTTTAAATACTTGTATATTGTTTATTTATAAACCAGCATGAAATGATAGGGTTTTTCCATTATTATTTTACTATTAAGTTATTTCTTGTGATACATTTAATTTGTGTTTGATAGTAAACAACTTTCAGAACAAACATACATTATTATCAAATAATAATGCTTTTGCACACAAAATGAACTTCAAAAATTGCAATTTTAATTTTTCAATGATCCATAGATTTTGATTCGATTTTGTAGGGCGGGCCGGATACGTAACATCTTTAAAAATAATCAATTGATTTTAGCCAATACATTTTTAAAACACAAAAATTTAATTTTATAAGGAAGAACACCATTTGAATCTATTAAAATTTGAGTTGTGCATGAAATTGTGTTAGCCACAAGGAGTAGTTCACAATTCGAGCATAACGTATAGCACATTGATATTTTCATACTGATCTAGTGCGCATTGCGTGCTGCAAATGACCGCGTCATCAAAGTGGTGACATTATTCAGGTCTGACGGTGTTCTCCTAAGCACGGAGTGAGATGTCTAATCCAATTGCAGTTTGAAGAGTTCTTTGGTTAAGTCTCTCGAACTTTGGACTCGAAGACAACGTTCTTAACCAGAAGCTTGCCAGCAAAATGTATTAGCACGCAGCAACCCCGACTTTCGAATCTGTTATTCCGCTATGAGTCCTCAACAAGGAAATTAATATTTATTCGAGAGAATTGACAGATATCAAATCCTTAAATAAGTGTTAATTAATTTGTAGAAATATTATCAGAGTTGCCATTATTTTTTTTTTATTTACTTACATCCTTCAGCCAATCTAAAGTCGAGTGTGCTTATGTAGTACAAATATTATATTCTAGAATATTTTTTTTATATAACAAGAGAAAATTAATTAATAGCAATCATATAAAATGTTTATTTCTCCTTCAATCCATTATTTTTTCGCTATTAAAACCTATTAAATAGTAACGCACAATTAATATCTGATATCTTATTACGATTAAAATCTGTTTCTATGATTATCTTGCGATATTAAAATAAACTCAATTTAAACAATCATCAAAAATAATGCTGTATTGCATTAATCACTGTACATATATGTTTCTTGGATTTTGAACAAACAAGCTTTATTTTAATTATTAAAATTAGTAGTAAAAATTCCTAACTCTACTCTTGACGATGTTAATCAAAATTAGAAATTTCTTACAAATCAGTTGCTCCAGTCGTTTTTGACAATAGCAGTACCTGTATCCGCCCGAGCAGTCGCTTGTGCCGTTGTCCCTGCACAATGTACATAGGTTTGAATATTCACGTTCTGAAAAAAATGCATCCGATTAATGGTACTCAAAAAATATGTATCTAAGCGATACGCAAGAAAGAAAATGGACACAAACTCACTCAGCCTATCGTCGTCTGCATAATGCAAACTCCATCTGCCCGGCCGGCAGGCGGCTCTGAAGAACTTTGATAGGATGGACACTTCGAATTCTTCTAAGATCTTGTCGCGCGTATCCGCCTCCGAGCAACCCTCCATTCTAGCAATCTGAGAGTTAGAGCATATTCCTTTTTAAAGCTAGGTCATTGGTGAAACATATTAGAATTCATAATACAGTGTACCGTAAATACTACAGTTTACACAGACA